>JALJCO010005871.1:0-65234 GCA_023101725.1 Atherinomorus stipes
TTGCCCCCTGTTAAAACATAAATGAACTGTGGTTTATCATCTTTGGAAAGCTGAGTTCAGTTTCTCTATCCACATCCAGGCCTGATTACTGCCACACCTGTTCTCCATCAGAAATCCCTTAAATAGGACCTGCCTGACAAAGTGAAGTAGACCAAAAGATCCTCCAAAGCTAGACATCATGCTGCCATCCAAAGAAATTCAGGAACAAATGAGAAACAAAGTCATTGAGATCTATCAGTCTGGAAAAGGTTCCAAAGCCATTTCTAAAGCTTTGGGACTCCAGAGAACCACAGTGAGAACCATTATCCACAAATGGTGAAAACATGGAACAGTGGTGAACCTTCCCAGGAGGGGCCGGCCGACCAAAATGACCCCAAGAGCACAGCGACGACTCATCCAAGAGGTCACAAAAGACCCCAGAACAACATCCAAGAACTGCAGGCCTCACTTGCCTCAATGAAGGTCAGTGTTCATGACTCCCCCATCAGAAAGAGACTGGGGGGCAAAAATGGCTGCATGGCAGAGTTCCAAGACCAAAACCACTGCTGAGCAAAAAGAACATAAAGGCTCGTCTCAGTTTAGCCAGAAAGCATCTTGATGATCCCCAAGACTTTTGGGAAAATACTCTGTGGACTGACGAGACAAAAGTGGAACTTTCTGGAAGGTGGAGGTCCCATTACATCTGGCGTAAAAGTAACACGGCATTTCAGAAAAGGAACATCATAGCAACAGTAAAATATGGTGGTGGTAGTGTGATGGTCTGGGGCTGTTTTGCTGCTTCAGGACCTGGAAGACTTGCTGTGGTAAATGGAACCATGAATTCTGCTTCTACCAAAAAATCCTGAAGGAGAACGTCCGGCCATCTGTTGGTGACCTCAAGCTGAAGCGCACTTGGGTTCTGCAGCAGAACAATGATCCAGAACACACCAGCAAGTCCACCTCTGAATGGCTTAAGAACAACAACATGAAGACTTTGGAGTGGCCTAGTCAAAGCCCCCACCTGAATCCCATTGAGATGCTGTGGCATGACCTTAAAAAGGCGGTTCATGCTGGAAAAGCCTCCAATGTGGCTGAATTACAACAATTCTGCAAAGATGAGTGGAACAAAATTCCTCCACAGCGCTGTAGAAGACTCACTGCCAGTTATCACAAACGCTTGATGCAGTTGTTGCTGCTAAGGTGGAACAACCAGTTATTAGGTTTAGGGGAAGATCACTTTTTCACACAGGGACATGGAGGTTTGGATTTTTTTCCCCCTTAAAAATAAAAATCTTCATTTAAAAACTGCATTTTGTGTTTACTTGTGTTATCTTTGTCTCACATTTAAATTTGTTTGATGATCTGAAACAAGTGTGACAAACATGCAAAAAGTAAGAAATCAGGAAGGAGGAAACACTTTTCCACACAGCTGTAGTGAAAGGTCCAACCAACAATCGGAGATCTTACTGGCAGATGAAATTCAGCAAATTGAAGTTTGCAACTGGTAACTCAAGAAGAAGACTCCTCAACTCGCCCAGACCCTGACGGAGGAAGAGGAGGGGAATAATGTGAGGAAGGAGAAATTTAGTGTTTCTGTTTTTAGCAAGTTTCAACAGCTACCAGTGTGCGGTCCCTCGACAGTCTCTGAGCGCAGAGTAGGAAGTCCTGGTATCGGCTGTAAGGAACCAGAGGCTCCGGCAGCTGTCTGAGGTAGAGCTTCAGCAGAGACGCCACTGTATGAACATCAGTGCTGCTGCAATAGAAACACAGTTAACCTCATATCTCTCAACAGAAAGCGTCACAGGGAACAAAAGACTCGTCATACCTGTCAAAGGTTGGTCTCTCTCCTGAATCAAAAGCCTCCTGCAGCTCTTTGACCAAACTGGTCTGTCCAGGCTGGCGAAACAAGCCCACCTCATGTAGACCACGTTCCCGGATGAAGTTCACGCACTGCTCCACGACCAGAGGAACCAAATGCATCCCATAACGTCGCTCATAGAGCACAGTTTCTTCCAGGCGCTGACCAAACACCCCTGCAGCAGGCAGAGAAGCTCCACCAATCACAAACAGGCCTGTTCTGTCAAGTATTACAATCAAGATACTGTAAACAAAGTACTACTATTTGCTTCGTGCTCATTCTGCAAATTAATGTTTCCATCAAAGTTTGATCAAAACCGTGTCTGCTTGGACTGTTGCTGTGCAAAAGCTTTACAGTTTTTAAGAAAATTGTAAAGAAAAAAAACAAACAAACAGAACCAAAACATTAAAGTTATACTGTGTAACTTTTGGCCACTATCGGCACTAAACCTGTAACTTCCTACAAGTGCCACAACTGTCTCAAAATTAAACAGTCTCAATCTGTGTTTTAGAAAAGTGCTGCAGACCACTTTGAAAAGCTGATTTTTAAGTCATTAAGCCATTAATCAAAGCGCTCCAGGTTACATGATCCAATAAGAGACGGCTCGCTCCTGAGAAGTTACAATGCCTGGTTTTTGAGAATGGCAGCCCCCTCGGAGCAACGGCATGCGTCAAGTGCTCTATATTGACCGCAGAAATCAGCTGTAGTTACTTATATTAATAAATAATGTTAGAATATAATATATCATAATATTTGGCTAAAATTAGGTTAAAAAGTTACACGGTATCACTTTAAAGAAGAAAGATCCATGAATTTAATTTTTCTTAATTCCAAAGACTTAGCAGAGACGAATAAAGAAATATCAAAATTTATCTGGGCGGGCAAAAAACATAAAATTAAAATTTTGCAACTCCCAAAAAATTTCGGTGGCTGTGCCTTTCCCAAAACTGAGGATTATGTTTGGTCTGCACATGCAGGAATCATTTCTTTGTGGGCGACACAAGAGTATGATCAATGATGTACCATGGCTTGAAATTGAGGATAGTTTTTGCAGGCCTTATCGTCCAATTAACCCGTTGAGAACTCCCACTTACCATCAAAAATAAATTCCTGATTACTTGTACCATAAGGACATGGGGTATTCTGAGAAGAGTGTTAGAACATTGGTAGACAATTTGGAGCTGACAGTGGAGGTCGCTGGAGCCAATCTTACGTCATGGCAAGAGGCAGGCATGGACAGGATACATGATATATGGGACAATGGGAGGTTCAAGACATTTGAGAAGCTAAGAAAACAAAATAATATCCAGAGACTTTTATAAATACCTTCAGCTGAGACAATATGCCCAAACAAAACATACTCGAAAAACTATTCTGAACTGTCATAAACACAGAAGATTTATGTCCAGATTCGACTCTGCACTGCAAGCTTTAAAGAAAGATAGACTGGTAAAGCCACGGTCAATGTGGAGCAAAACACGTAAGATCACAATTAATATGGAATCGTGGGAGGACATTCTGACGTTGCCTTTGAGGATGTGTATATGTGCTTGGATGTGTGTATATATATATATATATATATATATATATATATATATATATATATATATATATATATGTATATATGTATATACGTAGTTCTTTCATTCTACATAGTTCTATCATTCTACGTAGTTCCATCATTCTACGTAGTTCTGTCATTCTACGTAGTTCTATAATTCTACGTAGTTCTATCATTCTGCGTAATTTAATTGCTCCAATAAGAGCACACTATCAAGTAAACAGCGCCCCCCGCCCCCCCCTCACTCCTAACGGTCTATGCACCGTCCGCTCCCCCTCCCCTCCCTGTCTGATTCAGCTTCGTGTATGGAGCTAGTAGTAACTTCTGTGCAGTCAGGTCTGGGTTTTCAAACAAATGGATTTAAAAGCAAACTTCTGCAGCAACACTGAGGGAGGGGGCCACAACCTTGTCATTACCTGTAAGTTTATTTATTTTCTAAATGCTGTCTTGTCTGATAAACGCAGCTCACACTGTCTGAAGTGCCCATGTTGCTAGCAGTTAGCCTTTAGCAAACTCCGACCGCAGCTTGACCTAGATTCTCCAAATAAGGTCATAGCCAAATAAGGTGTAGCCAATCAAAATGAAGTCAACGTGGTCTCCGGGTAAAGCTCCATATCATCACCGGTCCCAACTGTATTACTGAGGAAGTGAGGTCTGGCTGGTGCCAAGTACTTCCATTGCTGTCTTTACTGCATTTCTGTCTGATGTGTTGTGACTAAAGCCCTGTTCTGACAGGATTAGTATCACCTAGAGACCACATGTAATAAATAAATGCGCAGCTGAGGAGTGAATATTAAACTCTTAATTACGCTGAGTTTTCTCTTTTTCCTTCTCACATTTTCGGAGATGCGTGCCGCAGATGCAGGCTCTCCGTCTCCTCTGTTCTTCATCTCCATGGAAAGGAATATTAAATTGTGTTCTGCACGTTATATTCGCAAATATTCTTGGTACTTTGAGTAAACTACAGAGAGTACTTTTACTAGCATCAGATAGTACTCTGCACAGCTTACTAGTTTATATATCACCATGGCAACATGCATCCCGAGAGGAACTGGTGTGCAAACAGTTACTTTGCGGGGCTCCATCACTGATCTGGAAAAGTTTGGTGAAGGCGTCACATCATTACAACCGTTCCCACCAGTCCTGACTGAGACCTCCATCCTGGTGTCCGGGGGATTCTGGTGGAAACGGGAAGCCTGGATATGCACAGCCAGCTCCATTTCTACCACACGTTCTCTCCTTCTATGGCCGCAAAAGCGTCAAGTACTGCTGGTGGGTGAGTACCCGGACCAGGTTCTGCTGGTGGGTCAGAACCAGCACAGCGGTACCAGCAGGACTGCCGTCGGCTCCGGACTGCAGTCCTGCTGCCTCTCGCGGATCCACGGTCGACCCAACCGGCGTTATTTCGGCTGTAGCTCTGAAACCTGGCTGTCTCGCCCGCGGTGGCTCAGGATGATTCATTATCCTCCATCATCATGACGTTTTCGAGCATCGCGCTTTGGGTCGGGATATTCCAGCTGATTGCAGTTATCATGCATACAGGAGTCACTGTCTGCTCACGCATAGAAAAGGGTTTTTCTTCCCGCTGTTTACATTGTGTTGAGAGCAACCGAGCTGCAGACAAACACAAGAGGGGTTGATATTGATTGAAAACAAAGAAAGAAAGAAGAAGAGAACACACGATTTCGTCTGCCGCGGTTTCCGTAGTGTCGTGAACTCACATGGACACGCTTTGGGGCAGCTAGATGTTTTACTGTTAAGGCTCTAAAAATCTACTAAATGATGGTTTCCAGTAAATTCTGGACGCTACCCACTCAGGACACTTGGATTACATTGGACGAGCAGTATGGAGGAATATTGACACGTTTTCGTGGACTTTTATGGACCTTTTTTGTTCAGTCGCCAGTGAACTCCATTATACAGCTGTGTGAAAAAGTTTTTGCTTTCTTTCCTGATTTCTTACTTTTTTGAATGTTTGTCACACTTAAATGTTTCAGATCATCAAACAAATTTAAATGTGAGACAAAGATAACACAAGTAAACACAAATTGCAGTTTTTAAATGAAGATTCTTATTTCTAAGGGGGGTAAAAATCCAAACCTCCATGTCCCTGTGTGAAAAAGTGATCTTCCCCTAAACCTAATAACTGCTTGTTCCACCTTAGCAGCAACAACTGCATCAAGCGTTTGTGATAACTGGCAGTGAGTCTTCTACAGCGCTGTGGAGGAATTTTGTTCCACTCATCTTTGCAGAATTGTTGTAATTCAGCCACATTGGAGGCTTTTCCAGCATGAACCGCCTTTTTAAGGTCATGCCACAGCATCTCAATGGGATTCAGGTGGGGGCTTTGACTAGGCCACTCCAAAGTCTTCATGTTGTTGTTCTTAAGCCATTCAGAGGTGGACTTGCTGGTGTGTTCTGGATCATTGTTCTGCTGCAGAACCTAAGTGTGCTTCAGCTTGAGGTCACCAACAGATGGCCGGACGTTCTCCTTCAGGATTTTTTGGTAGAAGCAGAATTCATGGTTCCATTTACCACAGCAAGTCTTCCAAGTCCTGAAGCAGCAAAACAGCCCCAGACCATCACACTACCACCACCATATTTTACTGTTGCTATGATGTTCCTTTTCTGAAATGCCGTGTTACTTTTACGCCAGATGTAATGGGACCTCCACCTTCCAGAAAGTTCCACTTTTGTCTCGTCAGTCCACAGAGTATTTTCCCAAAAGTCTTGGGGATCATCAAGATGCTTTCTGGCTAAACTGAGACGAGCCTTTATGTTCTTTTTGCTCAGCAGTGGTTTTGGTCTTGGAACTCTGCCATGCAGCCATTTTTGCCCCCCAGTCTCTTTCTGATGGGGGAGTCATGAACACTGACCTTCATTGAGGCAAGTGAGGCCTGCAGTTCTTGGATGTTGTTCTGGGGTCTTTTGTGACCTCTTGGATGAGTCGTCGCTGTGCTCTTGGGGTCATTTTGGTCGACCGGCCCCTCCTGGGAAGGTTCACCACTGTTCCATGTTTTCACCATTTGTGGATAATGGTTCTCACTGTGGTTCTCTGGAGTCCCAAAGCTTTAGAAATGGCTTTGGAACCTTTTCCAGACTGATAGATCTCAATGACTTTGTTTCTCATTTGTTCCTGAATTTCTTTGGATGGCAGCATGATGTCTTGCTTTTGAGGATCTTTTGGTCTACTTCACTTTGTCAGGCAGGTCCTATTTAAGTGATTTCTGATGGAGAACAGGTGTGGCAGTAATCAGGCCTGGATGTGGATAGAGAAACTGAACTCAGCTTTCCAAAGATGATAAACCACAGTTCATTTAAGTGTTAAGGGGGGTGGGGGGCAATCACTTTTTCACACAGGACCATGGAGGTTTGGACCCCCCCCCTCTTCCCTCCCCTTACTAATAAAAATCTTCATTCAAAAACTGAATTTTCTGTTTACTTGTGTTATCTTTGACTCACATTTAAATTTGTTTGATGACCTGAAACATTTAAGTTGCAAACATGCAAAAAAGTAAGAAATTAGGAAGGGGGCAAAAACATTTTCACACAGCTGTATGAAAGTTGGGGGAAAACAAAAACCTGTCTGATCTCCAGCTGAATTTGAGATATTAAAAAGTGCTCCAGAGTCTTGCTAAGCATGACGGTGAGGAGAAGATGAAGGACCATCATTCTGTGGGTGTACTGTTCCTTTTATGGTTTCTAAATTATCATAAACACAATCATTTGGAAGAAAAACCTATTTTCAGCCTCCATTCTTTGCCAGAAATGAAAAGAAATGCGTCCAGGAAAGAAATACCGCCAAATCACGTGTCATTTCTGTCCAAATCACAGAGATGCTAATTCACATTGGATTAATATCAGAGGACCTCGGAGTCCAGCAAATTATAGTGGTTATTTGCAGGGAACTATTACATCACAATCACCAACATGGCTGATTCGCACAGGATTAACATCACAGACCATCTCTGTAATTACTTCAAATTACATGTGGTCTCTATATAATACTAATCCCGTCAGAATAGGGATTAATTTCTAGAGTAAACAGCACTGAGCTGTTGCTATTGATAATTATGTTCCTGAGGTGGGTGAAAATTAAATGTCACATCATGTGTTCTCATGATGCACATTTTTATGGCAGATTTGTGATTTTCTAGTTTTATCGGGCATAAGAGTTGGTGCAATGGAAAAACCGACTGCAGTGAGTTATGACAGCCAGAACCTTCAGGTACAATTTAAGTTCAAACCAAACATGCTGGCGATAGTTTTAGAATAATTTGTGCATCACTTACTGTATGTTGATCAGTATGGATTTAACTTTGGAAATATAGATTTTCAAAGTGGCAATTTAAATTTGCAGAGCAACCAGATACACTGAGTGTGAGAGAGAGAGATACAGGGAAAGACGAGGACAGCAAAAGCTATGGAAATCCATTTGATTATTTTGCCTGCCCTGACTCCAAGGATTTTGATTTATTTTTCAGTATCACCCAACTCAGACAAGCCAAAGAGTCAGTCCCAATGCATTCATGACAAAAGATGGCACAAACAGAGAATGGCTGACATATAATAAGGCTAGTCACTCCCTATTTTGTTCTGTATGTCTTGCATTCGCAAAGCCTTCAGCTAGTGATCGTAATTTTGTCAAAGGAGGCATGCAAGATTGGAAGCATGTCCATCAGAGAAAACGAGCATGAAAAGCAAGGTGAGGTCCATGGAGAAAGTGCCGAAGCCTTTTTCCTCGGAGCCAACAAATCAGACATCCACACTCTCCTGTGCGACAAGCAAATGGCAGTTTGCCGAGACCAGGCTAGAAAGAGGAGGCAGGTCGTGGAACGTGTCATCGATGTAGTGAAAGTTATTGGTAAATGTGGGTTTAGCGACAGAGGACACCTTCATGAAGCTGCATATGACTTAGAAAACATGGCTGTTAATCATGGCAACTTTATGGAGCTTGTACTGTTGCAAAGCAAGTATGACATTTACCTACAAGAGCAAAGTAAAGCACAGATGGGAAGTAAAGGAAGAAGGCCCTTTGTTACTATGATGTCCAAAACAACAGTTAATAAAGTCATCGAAGTCATCAGGAACTTAATCCAGCAGGAAATTACAGCTGAAGTGAGAAAGGCAGGGATGTTCTCTGTAGACTAATCTGCCAACAGCACAACTAGAGCGTCCGCCATTGCCGGGGGGGGGGGGGGGGGGGGGGGTGTTTCTGTTCATGTGTAACTAGAACAGATGAGAATCAGACTTTTTTCTTCCGAAAATGGAGGAAATGTGGAAGGACGTCACATTCCTGGTTGTTGTAACATCAGAAAACTTTAATGTGGTAATAAGTGAAGAAGAAGATCAGATTTATTTCATGAAGATTTCTGCCGTCTGTGACAAAAGTGGACGGTGCTGCTCAGTCCACTGATGTCAGTGTGTTCGTATCGGGGAGGAATATCGGCCAATCAGAGCAGAGGAGGAATAACTTGCTGCCACGGTGGAGAAAACACTGGATTTAATCCCCAACAACAAAAACACGGTAAATTATGGTGAACACTCATTAATCTGACACTTTATTTCACGTATCTATGCTCCCGAACATGAGGCACCGCATGACGTTCTCATGCTAGCTAATGCTAACAGAGACAGCTGTGGTTCATGCTAGCTAATGCTAACAGAGACAGCTGTGGTTCATGCTAGCTAATGCTAACAGAGACAGCTGTGGTTCATGCTAGCTGATGCTAACAGAGACAGCTGTGGTGTTGCTGAGAGTTAATGACTAATCTGGGAGATATTGTGAAATATCAGGTTATTTGCTCTGATCAGGGCAACGTTGGGACCAGAAAATAAAACCAGTTCAGTCAGAAACACAAACGGATCAGGAAGACGGTGTCCTGCAGCCTTTAGTTTCATCTGCAGGACATGTGAAGGCTACGTGGTCTGTACAGTCCTGAAACAATACCAAAAGCCAAATATGGGAGAAAATAGAAAAGGAACCACCTTTGAAAGAGTTTAATTTTTAAACTTTGATAAGTAATCAGAGATGTGCGTGTTATTCCAGTGTGGCTTGTTATTGAAGCCAATTTCAGAGATGAATAATAGTTTAAATTAATGCTCTGATGTAAAAAAATAATATAGAATAACTGTGAGATCTCTGGATAACATACCTACAGGTTATCATGACCTTAGACGACTGTCCAACGTTGTAAATCCAGATATTCACGCTGCTTTCCATGTTGGCAGATAGGAGGTCATTGGGACTCGTTACCCAGGCAACGGCGGCGCCGCAAGATGGCGCAACACACAAGATTAGTCTATACAAATGGACACAACACAAGATTTAACATCGAAAGATCAGTGTGCAGTAGCTCTACACTACGTTACTGATGCTGTGAATGAGACTCATTGCTGTCATTGAGGGCAGTACTTCAAACAGACCCTTGAGAAGATGGACACAGACATCAAGCAGTGTGCTGGAAATGCAACCGATGGAGCAGCAAACATGCAGCGATAACACAATGGCTTCTCTGAGTTACTCACACAAGAATCACCTAACCAATCACACCAGAGCTTTCTGCTGAGCTAAAAGTCATGGAGGCCGTTTGCTCAGCAGATCGTCGCCGTGTCGCCTGATTTTCGGTGAGTTTTCTGCCCCACGAGGCCTTGAGGTGAAAATCAAACACGTTTAATATTTTTTTGGCTCGCGAGGTGAAAAACTCACCGTGTGCGCTCAACTTGAGCTCTGCTGAGGGCAGAAGACCTAGCAACCAATCAAAACGCGTCCGCAGATCATCCCCCCCTCCCACACACAAACAGGAAAGACTTAAAAGAATGAAGAGGAATCCAGGTGAGCTGGCAGAACATGAGTCCATTGATGATGCTGACGGGGATTATAAAGTCAATGCACACAACCTGATTCTGGACACTGTAGTTAAAAACATTCACCATCATCATGCAGCAGTGCTGAGTACAGATGTGTCCTGCATGCATCCAAAACATCTCCCAGAAATCCAAGAGAAAGGCCTTCCAGACACAGCCATGAGAGAGCTCAGCCAACGTCTGCTGGAAACTGATGGACGTGCCGCGTTGATGCGTTGCAGGCTGAACCGACCGGCCTCGCACAGCAGAGGGATCGACTGAAACAGTACGAGACAAAGGCTCCACACGAGGCCACACACAGCTTTCTGTTTCTTTCCCTCACAAAATAAATATGCACATCGCATAAACTAAAATTCTATGGTTAGTGTGCAGCCTGTACAATTAACCATATTGCAAATCAGATAAAATAGGTTACACCATCATCCACCTAAACTTGATCCTGATCCTGTTTAGCATCTAACAGGTACCAGACCAGTTGACAACTGTGTCAACCATAGTTTCATAACATGAATGAGAGGGACAGCGATTGTGCACCGCAGATGTGTGGCTTTATTTTCTGATCTCACGACTCGTACACCAGCAGCCGGTGCAGCTCAGCACTGCTCTCTGCCATCCGGTCAGTGATCCGTCAGAATCCGTCAGAATCCGTCTCTGTTGCCGTCAAAACAAATGCTTCAAGGTTCTCTTGACAGAGGGAGTTCTTAGGCGGTTTTTCACCAGCTTCAGGGTGGAGAAGGTCCTCTCACAGGCAACCTGAGATGGATAGTGTGAGGAGGAACTTGCATCTTAAGCCAATGATATGATAAGCACTGTTGAGCAGATTGTATTGGGAAAGAAGTACATCACAACATACTGGGCAGTTTTTGAAAGTGGAACAACTTCTGCTCACCATCTCCACACTTTCATTAGTGTCGTCCACGTCTTCACTGGCTTCATCACTGCAGCAGTGATGTTTTCATTAACGATGACGATGATGAAATCACTTCGTTGACGCCCCTTTTTCATGACGATAACTAGACGATGACGAGCTAAACATGTCTCTATGATGACTATGTGGTGGTTTACTGACTGTTTAAGACTACGTGGCGAGAACACGAGAGTAGATTATGGTTATTACAGGTATATTACAGTTTAATTCGACGTGGCATTTAATAACAGCTTAGATGAAATGTAAACAATGGAAGATTATTTTAATGCAGACGTGTCTTTAACAGACTGCAAAGGCTGATGGCTTTTGTAGTCAGTCAGGGCATTTCTCAGCGCAGGGAAGGACTACAAGCCACCGGAACGGGAGGGACTTTAAGCCAAGTCTTAAAGGAGTGATGACATAGCAGTTAAAAACTAGTTTATGTTGTTGGCATTACTTTATATGTAAATACTCCAAAGAAAAAAACGGCATTTTTTACAGCGGAGTATTGTTTTGAAACGCCAGACCTCACTTCCTCAGTAATACAGTTGGGTCCGGTGATGATATGGAGCTTTACCCGGAGACCACGTTGACTTCATTTTGATTGGCTACACCTTATTTGGCTATGACCTTATTTGGAGAATCTAGGTCAAGCTGCGGTCGGAGTTTGCTAAAGGCTAACTGCTAGCAACATGGGCAGTTCAGACAGTGTGAGCTACGTTTATCAGACAAGACAGCATTTAGAAAATAAATAAACTTACAGGTAATGACAAGGTTGTGGCCCCCTCCCTCAGTGTTGCTGCAGAAGTTTGCTTTTAAATCCATTTGTTTGAAAACCCAGACGTGACTGCACAGAAGTTACTACTAGCTCCATACATGAAGCTGAATCAGACAGGGAGGGGAGGGGGGGAGCGGACGGTGCATAGACCGTTAGGAGAGAGAGAGGGGGGGGGCGCTGTTTACTTGATAGTGTGCTCTTATTGGAGCAATTAAATTACGTAGAATGATAGAACTACGTAGAATGATAGAACTACGTAGAATGATAGAACTACGTAGAATGATAGAACTACGTAGAATGATAGAACTACGTAGAATGATGGAACTACGTAGAATGATGGAACTACGTAGAATGATAGAACTACGTAGAATGATGGAACTACGTAGAATAATAGAACTACGTAGAATGATAGAACTACGTAGAATGATAGAACTACGTAGAATGATAGAACTACGTAGAATGATAGAACTACGTAGAATGATAGAACTACGTAGAATGATAGAACTACGTAGAATGATAGAACTACGTAGAATGATAGAACTACGTAGAATGATAGAACTACGTAGAATGATGGAACTACGTAGAATGATAGAACTACGTAGAATGATAGAACTACGTAGAATGATAGAACTACGTAGAATGAGAGAACTACGTAGAATGATAGAACTACGTAGAATGATAGAACTACGTAGAATGATAGAACTACGTAGAATGATGGAACTACGTAGAATGATAGAACTACGTAGAATGATAGAACTACGTAGAATGATGGAACTACGTAGAATGATAGAACCACGTAGAATGATGGAACTACGTAGAATGATAGAACTACGTAGAATGATGGAACTACGTAGAATGATAGAACCACGTAGAATGATAAGCTGCTGTCTGATTCAACCGTTTTTGGACAGAGAAACAAAGCTGACAGACCATAAACAGGAACTTTGATTCTCACTCTGACATTCACATGGCCTCATCAGTGCACAACAGATCATATTATACACCCAAAACCCCAGAAAAGTGAAATTTGATGTCATGGCACCTTTAAAAGAGGCTGTTATCTGCATGAAACGATGACATTAGAACCGAGAAAAATGACCATTTTGTAACGTTAACTTAACTAACTTAAACTATAGCAACATGGCTTGACCGCACCGGCCGCTATTGACAAAAGATCGTAAAATAAAAATAAAAATTATGCAACAATGAGGAAATGAATCCATAACATGGGCCTAAACTAAGATAAAACAATGGTTTTCCTAATATTTATATCTCCATTAACAAAGAAAATGCTTAAGATTTGTAGCTCGCCTTCTTTGCAGCTGCATTCTGGGTAATCCTTATTCACAAGGTCGTGTTGGAGAATTTCAATATTGAGGATATTTAGCCTCAAACTTGCCCCTTAACTGAACGTTCTGAGAATTTTTGAGATTGAGGGTGAAGACAGGATCTGGAATTCACCCTTTAATTATTTGAATCAGAGATTTCTGCATAAAAGATCCTCATCCTGGTTTTAACTTTGTTCTCCGTTCCTGCTTCTCATCACCAGCAGCGTCTCTGCCTGCTGGAAATGATCCTGATGTTTAAAACACGTCATGTCCACAAACGAAAAACAAACTTATCCTCACGGCGACCCCCGAACTACAGAAATATCCGCCCCCACCTGAACCCTGATATTAATCTTTGTCATTTCTATCTGCTAAACAGCGTGTTTGCGGGGTACCCGTCGGGTATCCGAACTGTTGCAGGACTCTGGTGCACATACGCACAACACACCTGCAGTCAGACGCACAGGTGAGGCAGCATCAAGCAGCTGCTCAGAAATGATGAAATGATGATGGACACACTTCCAACAGCCGATAATCCGTCAGAAAGAAAACAATGTATTGTAGGCTATATTATTATCATTATTTGTTTTAATAAATCTTTTTATTAACATTCTGGCAATTTACAAGGTAATATAAAAACATCAAAATCAGCTCCATAGAGTATGTTAGTTATCACCCCAACCCGTTTCCCACCCACCCCACAGTTACAGAGCTGCACAGAGAAATAAAAAGATAAAAAGGGACTAAAATAAATACATAGTGTATAACCATAGACAATATTAATACGAGAAAGTAAAAAGGTTCATTGTTTTATGAATTTCACTTGATAGAACCTTTAAACCTGATTCCAATTTCCAATACTTACTGACATAAATTCTAACTTTTCTTTTATTTTTCAAAATGTAGCCTAAC
Source organism: Atherinomorus stipes (assembly GCA_023101725.1). Taxonomy (NCBI): domain Eukaryota; kingdom Metazoa; phylum Chordata; class Actinopteri; order Atheriniformes; family Atherinidae; genus Atherinomorus; species Atherinomorus stipes. The sequence goes on from JALJCO010005871.1 coordinate 14,191, forward strand.
TGACTAAAACTATCAGATACAGAAATGACTCAGATGTGACTGAAACTAATCAGCATTTTCATCAGAAAGAAAACTAAGACTGAAACTCAGGTAGCTGCCAAAGACAGCACTGGAGTGGAGGCAGCCATGGAGTTATTATTTACAGACAGTAGGCGCCCAGCCGGCTTCACGCTAAGGGCCAGATCTATTATGTCTAAATGTGTGTGCAGTAATTTGCCCGAACAATCTAGAATTCTGCACGAGGGGCTGAACGACAGTTTGCGGTGATTTACAAAGAATGATTTCATAAATGACAGCAGTGCAAACGTGTTGGAAACGCTCCGGTATTAATTAGGTTTCGCCTGTTTCGAGGTTTGCAGCGTGGGGAGTTGCGAGAGACGACGGTGCAAAAGGAAATATGACGCCAGATGAAGATGGAGATATCAGGAGGACGGAATAAACGAAAATAATTTGAAATAAGTATAATAAATTTAAAAGGTAATACAACAGGTGCAGTTTCAGAAGTGACCAGTTTATGAGGACGTGGATCAGCTGCTGAACAGATGAAAGCGTCTGCAGCTCCGACATGGTCTCTGCTACGCAGGGGGTGCAAACTTTGGCACAATACCAACGGCTTCAGAGCTGTCAGATGACTGTGATCCAGCCGCTAAAATCCAAGTTAAAATGTGATGTTGGTAAGAAGGGGAAATAAAAAGACACAATTAATGCAGCTTTAGTTCTCATGAAGCTGCAGCAGCTGCAAACTTTCATTTATCCAGAATATTTTACACCCATGTTGAATAGTGATGTTTGCTGTGGTGATTTTTATTGAATTCATCAATGAAAACGAAACAGGCTGCCCTCACTGCTCATGAAAATTATGTTGAATCAGATGTGCGTGTCCGGGATCGTTCCCGCTCAGAAGTTGCAGTCTTTTGTGCACGAAAGCTGCAAGTTTGCACCTGCTTTTCAGACGTACTGAAATAGATGCAAAAAACCAGCAAGGCGATGCGTCTCACGGTTGCTAACTCGCCTTGCGGGTGATAAATGAGTATATTCACGTTTTCTTCTCCCATTACACGCACTTTGTGTGTAAACACCTCATATTGCATATTCATTGCAGCAAAGTACTAAATGGATAAGAGGTGCCATTTAGCACGTTTTAAAGACCGAACCCTTCTAGCTGTTGATCAGTCTGTACATTTTTTTGCGTGTGCAGTGAGAGAGCTCATGTTTTTATACACACAAACCTTTGATAGATCCGGCCCAGAGTGTTTTACCAAAGGTTTACCAAACCATTATGTATAATCTAGAAAAAGCAATATTTCAGCAGAGGCATTTATTTGGATATGCGGACATCATGCACGTATTTGGTACATTAATAACACCTCGGCCATGTTTTATTTTCTGCCAATGTCACCAGAGTGGCTCTGCAAATTTCATTCTGATCCGATGCTTTCTTACATCTGAAATGATGAGTCATTGCTAGCAAAACTTCCCTTAAAAACCTGCAGTTTAGGATGTGACCGAATCCCATTTAAAGCATTGACAGATGAACAAACTCTGTCCCTCCGAAATTCCTGGAAGCAGCTCGACACGTGCAGATGACGAACCGAAACCTCGGCTGGTGTGATCACGATGGGAGCAATGCAGGCAGAACGTCTGGTAGATCGGGGCAGAGTCGACTCGATCGAGTGTAAACACTTTTTGATGCTTGACTGAAGTCTGGATCTCAGTGGAAGATGAGATTCACGATTATTATGTACTTCCAGTTTTTGTGAAAAAGGTCTATAACGCACACACCATCCAGAAACCTGCTCCGTTACCATAGCAACCATTTGCACAGACACTCTTTGTAGCATGGCTGCTGTGTGTGTGTATATCTCAGCGGGCAGTAGCTACATCGGCACCTATAAATGTTCTCGTTTTCATTTACTCACCAGCAGTCTACCATTGCTGTTTGGAAATGTGCAAGCGTGCACCGCTTCAAGGGTAAGAATCAGGTTTAGACCTGGAGGAGGGTTGGATGTTGGTTGTGAAGGTCAATGAGGAAGAGACGCATTGTGTCAATAAAAAAACTGGTTTACTTAAAGGTGCATTGCTTGAGTTTAAACGTTAAATACTATCTCTTCTCTCCTCCACCTGCTCTAACAGCTGCTGATGTGCAGAATGAGCTGATCTTTCTTCACTGCGGTGTCTCTGATACTGTTTCTGCTCAATGCCAGAGTTTCGGGAACGAAGCCTCTGGGGGGGGGCTTGTGGGGGAGACGAGCTGCACGTTCTCGTTCGTCTGGCTGCATCGGTGTCGTGTATTCCACCACCGCAGGTCCGTGCATGCTGAGACACTAACTGCTGCTGCTAACAGATGGAGAACAGGAGCCTCTCAGACCCGACTCAGACTCCAGGAAGATGAAGAAGAAAAGTTTGGTCTGGTGAGACGGAGAGAACCAAACTGGAGTCTGACCGGTCCCCACGGCAGGGGGACGTTTTTTAGCACAACACCGGTGCCTGAGTAAGACGGGAGTAAACAACCGAGCAGCTTTTTTTCTTTCTTTTTTTTAAATGGAGGGAGCTCTGATCCAGTCTGGGAATAAAACGGACCCACAGTTGCTTTCTTCTCACTAACAAGCTAAATGTGATGAATGACGTAAAGTAAGGATGCAGAATAGGGGATTATCACGGTTACCGGAAGTTCCCGGTATTTGGACACTTCCTCTTCCGGGCCATGTTAACGACAGCTGTTCCTGCTCTGTTATACTGTTTAAATCGGATAAACTCCAAACATACTTCAGTTTTCATTCTAGACTGAAATGATACTAAGGAAGAAGTGGATCAAAGCGATCGATTCGCCGCGGTGAATGGCCGAACTTTATAATAAAACACACGTTTGTTTGTCGCCGGTGGGGCACAACACCGGCACTTCACAGCATGCTAGCATTAGCCAGCTAGCGTTTACTGACGTGCTTAACATTGTGCGTCTTAAAACACACAAACATCTGAAAATCAGGTCTGTACCCCCCGTTTCCAGTGGAACAACTGGGGACTGCCAAGAAAGGAGACGCTTTCAGATGCTTGTGTGTTTTCAGCCGCACAAAGTTAGGCACGTTATCGAGCTGGCTAATGCTAACCTGCTAACACGACTGCGCAGTCTGCCGGCCACAAACAAACGTGTGTCGTTTTATTATAAAGTTCGGTCCTCCACTGCGGCGAATCGGTCGTTTTAATCCACTTCTTCCTTAGCATCACTCAGTCTGGAATGAAAACTTGGCATTGGCGTTTATCCGATTTACAAAGTTTAACAGAGTAGTAGCTGGCGGACTACTGTTAGCAGGTTAGCATTAGCCGGCTTGATGACGTGCCTAACATTGTGCGGCTGAAAACACACAAGCATCTGAATGTGTCTCCTTTCTTGGCAGTCCCCAGTTGTTCCAGTGGAAACGGGGGGGGGGGGGGTACAGACCCGATTTTCAGATGTATTTGTGTTTTAAGACGCAAAAAGTTAAGCACGTCGGTAAACGCTAGCTGGCTAATGCTAGCATGCCGGTGTTGTGCCCCACCAGCTACAAACAAACATGCTACGTTGTTTTATTATAAAGTGCGGCCCTTCAGTCTGGAGAATCGCTTTGATCCACTTCTTCCTTAGTATCACTTCAGTCTGGAATCTGTGAAAATTTCAGTAGGGTTGGCGTTTATTCATGTTATCTACCAAGTAAAGCAGGGACATTGAACTGGGCCGGAAGTGGGCCCTCTAAGTGTTTCAAACCGGAAGTTCGGAACACGGAAGCGTGATAATCCCCTATATTGCAATGCTAAGTTTTTAGCATTTAAATGCAGCAGTGTGACAGCCATATGACTGTTCCCGGGGAACAGAGACACTCTAGACACTTGTTAAATTTAGTTGATGTGGTAATTTTATAAGGTTATCGGGGTCTCAACCTCTGAATTTAGATATTTGAACTACAAGCCAGAGTTAGCCTGTTGTTAGCGTTAGCATACAGTCCGTCAGTTTACTCAACAATCAAACCGTAAACAACTTGCAGATTTGTAACTTTATTACTTCAGCAGACATCGTGTCTCTAACTCTGGGCTCAGACTGAGTGTAATGTGGTTAAATTAGAGACCAACGCAGTCCAAGCAGCTCATGCGTGTGCACGACGTTAGTGTCACTTCCACTTGTCGCCAGAGGGGGCGAACTTCTGGAAAAAAGCTGGAACTTGTGCTGTACCCCTTTAAATAAGTATTAAATGTGTGTGTGTCTGTGTGTGTGTGTGTGTTTCTGTACTTGCTACATTGTCAAAAGCATTTTGCGCTTTTAACCAACAAAGTGAGAACATTTTGGCCGGCCTAAGAAAAACAAAACATTTTTGAGGGTCAAGATTTGGTTTTAGAGTTTAGGTTACAATCAGGTTTTGGTTAGGGTTAGGACAAGGGTTAGGTTTAGGCAATCAGCTGTGATGTTAGGGTAACGGACTAGAGAAGGCATTATGCCAATGAATGTCTTCACAAAGATAGAAGTGTAAGAATTGTGTGTGTGTGTGTGTGTGTGTGTGTGTGTGTGTGTGTGTGTGTGTGAGTGGGCAAGTTTTTGCAACATTGTGGGGACCATGTTCCTGATTTTTACCATCACCGTGGGGACGTCTTGCCCTCATGGGGACATTTTCCCGGTCCCCATGGGTACAAACCCCGTTTTGAGGGTCAAGATTAAGTTTTAGAGATTAAGTTACAATCAGGTTTTGGTTAGGGTTAGGGCAAGGGTTAGGTTTAGGCAATCAGTTATGGGCGTTTAGGGTAAGGGGCTAGGGAATGCATTATGTCAATGGATGTACCCCACGGGGATATAAAACCACAGGTGTGTGTGAGTGTGTGTGTGCACCTGTGAAAGGGATCCAGACTCCCTTGTTGAGGCTCTTTAACCACTCATCACCCTGACCGGCGCTGTTGGACAGGAAGAAGTAGGAGCCGGGGCTGGCCAGCACATCTCTGTTACCTGCAGAATCACAACCATGGCTGTTTTAAGACGACTGGCTCGGCTCAAATAACAAGACGTGCTTCAGTCATTGATGGTCACAACATCATCATCATCATCATATCAGATCAGGATCAGTCAGCTGTTTTCAAAAAGCTTGAAAATCTTTTTATTCTTCTTTCCTCATCCTGCCCTGTCAGTGCACAGTGATTATTTTATATCTGCTTCTGTCTGCAGACTATCAGAGAGGACAGAAAACTATGTTCATATCAGGAAAACTCATGTTCTGTCAGTAATCTGTTGGAAAGTATCAGGATATTCTAGTTGTCCGTGACAGCTGTTAACAGACCTGACCATGAGTCTGAACAGGAACTGGATGTTTGAATCCTACTGGCTGTATTTTCCTGATAAAGAACAGAGCAGCTCAGGTGAAAAGGCTTCGTCACTGTTCAGACAACTCAAACATGGTGAATAAGAGAGGAGACTGTAAATGTTTAATATAAACGCAGAAGACGCCAGCGACTGGAAGAGAAAAGCTCCACGTCACCTCATGTCTTTACTTTCTCTGCTGCTACACAACCCCTGACACAATGTTTAGGACAGGTGTGTTACTGACGTTTTTTATATTTTTATGCTTAGACAGAAGGATTATGCTTCCACATCGTGGCAACATGGCTGCAAAGTCTTGGTTTTGAAACACACTGAAATTGTTTTTAATCTCAATAATGTGATGTTAGCCACATCAACTATGCTTTTATATTCAACTTAAAGGGGAAGTTCAATTTTTTTCAATCTGGACCTTTTTCCTAGCATGAGATCCGTTCATTTCCCCACCCAGACAGATTTGGTGCAACTTGAATTCCTTCAGGAGATATTTAGATCCACTCCTGATCAGCGTATGTCCAATATGATGAAAGTGATGCAGGCAACCGCGCGCAGCCTCTAAATAAGACTGCACCAAAATCCTTCATTTCACAAATGTTTTGTTTCGAAATATTAGTTAATATTAGGATAAGGCATCTGTCTGTCACCACCTATGTTGGTGATAGACGGGCCAAATCAACCAATCAGATCAACAAAGCATACAACCTACTAACAAAGTGACGACAAAAACACGAGCAAAAACATCTTTTCCTTTGAGAAAAGCCTCCACAGCAGTGTTTGCTCTCCTTTCAGTGAAGAAATGCTCTGTAATTTCCATAAAACTTGAGCGATAGCCACGCTGATGCTAGTTTCATCTGCTGAAGCCGCCATGTTGTTTAGACTGAACTGTCGCTTCTCGTTGCGTCACACCTCAACCCGCCTCAAAGCCAACGCTGATTGGACGTTCGTTTGGTGAACTGCTCCAAATTCTCTTCAACGGAAAGTAGCCAGACTGATCTGAGAGTGAAAACCTGAAGCTCGCCAGATCAGGATGGTCTCATGAGGCTACTAAAATCCTCCACTGAATCCCAAACTGCACTGGTAACCAGTGTAAAGAAACAAGTACCGGAGTCATTTTCTCACGGCGTTTTGACCCTGTCAGGAGACGAGCAGCTGAGTTCTGAATGGTCTGCAAGCGCTGAAGAAGAGACTGCTCTATTCCAAAATACAGGGAATTACAATCATCTAAGCAACAGGTAGCAGAGCATGGATCGCCCTCTCTAAGACCTGATACGGCAGTTATGATTTGACTTTGATTTGAAAACAGGGCTGATCTGTTTATTAGATCTGAACCGAGAGTCAAAGATCACTCCACGATTCCAGCATTGTGACAATGGGCCAAATACGATAATATGACCATCTAACACATCTGACTCACCAAATACAATCATTTCAGTTTTATCCCTATTTAGCATGAGAAAGTTCTGAGTCAGCTATAGATGCACCTCAGCAAGGCACCGCAGCAGAGAGTCAATGGTCCCAGAGGACCTGGTCTGCAGTGGCAGGTAGATCTGAAGGTCGTCAGCAGAACAATGAAAACAGATGGCAGACTTAGAAATAGAAGCCAACAGAAGCAGATACAAAGATAAATAAAATAGATGATGAGACTCTCCCGTTCCACCACATAACAATGAGAATCTCCCGTTCCACCACATAACAATGAGAATCTCCCGTTCCACCACATAACAATGAGAATCTCCCGTTCCACCTCATCACAATGAGAATCTCCCGTTCCACCTCATCACAATGAGAATCTCCCGTTCCACCTCATCACAATGAGAATCTCCAGTTCCACCTCATATCAATGATAATCTCCCGTTCCACCTCATCACGATGAGAATCTCCCGTTCCACCTCATCGCGATGAGAATTTCCCGTTCCACCTCATCACTATGAGAGTCTCTCGTTTCATCACATTACGATGAGAATCGCCCGTTCCATCACATTATGATGAGAATCTCCCGTTCCACCACATCATGATGAGAATCTCCATTTTGACCGCCTCATGAGAATGTCCCGTTCCACCACATCACGATGAGAATCTCCCGTTCCACCTCATCATGATGAGAATCTCCCGTTCCACCTCATCACAATGAGAATCTCCCGTTCCGCCTGATGTCAATGAAAATCTCCCGTTCCACCTCATCATGATGAGAATCTCCCGTTCCACCTCATCATGATGAGAATCTCCCGTTCCACCTCATCACAATGAGAATCTCCCGTTCCGCCTCATCATGATGAGAATCTCCATTTTTACAGCATCATGAGAATCTCCCGTTCCATCTCATATCAATGAGAATCTCCTGTTCAACCTCATCACGATGAGAATTTCCCGTTCCACCTCATCACTATGAGAGTCTCTCGTTTCATCACATTACGATGAGAATCGCCCGTTCCATCACATTATGATGAGAATCTCCCGTTCCACCACATCATGATGAGAATCTCCATTTCGACCGCCTCATGAGAATGTCCCGTTCCACCACATCACGATGAGAATCTCCCGTTCCACCTCATCATGATGAGAATCTCCCGTTCAACCTCATCACAATGAGAATCTCCCGTTCCGCCTGATGTCAATGAAAATCTCCCGTTCCACCTCATCATGATGAGAATCTCCCGTTCCACCTCATCATGATGAGAATCTCCCGTTCCACCTCATCACAATGAGAATCTCCCGTTCCGCCTCATCATGATGAGAATCTCCATTTTTACAGCATCATGAGAATCTCCCGTTCCATCTCATATCAATGAGAATCTCCTGTTCAACCTCATCACGATGAGAATCTCCCGCTCCACCTCATATCAATGAGAATCTCCAGTTCCACCTCATCATGATGAGAATCTCTCGTTTCATCACATTACGATGAGAATCGCCCGTTCCATCACATTATGATGAGAATCTCCCGTTCAACCTCATGTCAATAAGAATCTCCCGTTCCACCTCATCGTGATGAGAATATCCCGTTCCACCTCAACACGATGAGAATCTCCCATTCCACCTCATGTCAATGAGATTCTCCCGTTCCACCTCATCATGATGGGAATCTCCCGTTCCACCTCATCACGATGAGAATCTCCCGTATCACCTCATCACGATGGATCTTCCTTTCCACCTCATATCTATAAGAATCTCACGGTCCACCTCATCATGATGACAATCTCCCGTTCCACCGCATCATGATGAGAATCTCCATTTCGACCGCCTCATGAGAATGTCCCGTTCCACCACATCACGATGAGAATCTCCCATTCCACCTGATGTCAATGAAAATCTCCCGTTCCACCTCATCACGATGAGAATCTCCCGTTCCACCTCATCACAATGAGAATCTCCCGTTCCGCCTCATCATGATGAGAATCTCCATTTTTACAGCATCATGAGAATCTCCCGTTCCATCTCATATCAATGAGAATCTCCTGTTCAACCTCATCACGATGAGAATCTCCCGTTCCACCTCATCACGATGAGAATCTCCCGTTCCACCTCATCATGATGAGAATCTCCATTTTACAGCATCATGAGAATCTCCCGTTCCATCTCATATCAATGAGAATCTCCCGTTCCACCTTATATTAATGAGAATCTCCCGTTCCACCTTATCACGATGAGAATCTCCCGTTCCACCTCATCACGATGAGAATCTCCCGTTCCACCTCATCACGATGAGAATCTCCCGTTCCACCTCATCACGATGAGAATCTCCCGTTCCACCTCATCACGATGAGAATCTCCCGTTCCACCTCATCACGATGAGAATCTCCCGTTCCACCTCATCACGATGAGAATCTCCCGTTCCACCTCATCACGATGAGAATCTCCCGTTCCACCTCATCATGATGAGAATCTCCATTTTTACAGCATCATGAGAATCTCCCGTTCCATCTCATATCAATGAGAATCTCCCGTTCCACCTTATATTAATGAGAATCTCCCGTTCCACCTTATCTTAATGAGAATCTCCCGTTCCAACACATAACAATGAGAATCTCCCATTCCACCTCATGTCAATGAGTATCTCCCGTTCCACCTCATATCAATGATAATCTCCCGTTCCACCTCATCACGATGAGAATCTCCCGTTCCACCTCATCGCGATGAGAATTTCCCGTTCCACCTCATCACTATGAGAATGTCCCGTTCCACCACATCACGATGAGAATCTCCCATTCCACCTGATGTCAATGAAAATCTCCCGTTCCACCTCATCACGATGAGAATCTCCCGTTCCACCTCATCACAATGAGAATCTCCCGTTCCGCCTCATCATGATGAGAATCTCCATTTTACAGCATCATGAGAATCTCCCGTTCCATCTCATATCAATGAGAATCTCCTGTTCAACCTCATCACGATGAGAATCTCCAGTTCCACCTCATCATGATGAGAATCTCTCGTTTCATCACATTACGATGAGAATCGCCCGTTCCATCACATTATGATGAGAATCTCCCGTTTAACCTCATGTCAATAAGAATCTCCCGTTCCACCTCATCGTGATGAGAATATCCCGTTCCACCTCAACACGATGAGAATCTCCCATTCCACCTCATGTCAATGAGATTCTCCCGTTCCACCACATCAAGATGAGAATATCCTGTTCCACCACATCATGATGAGAATCTCCCGTTCCACCTCATCACGATGAGAATCTCCCATATCACCTCATCACGATGGATCTTCCGTTCCACCTCATATCTATGAGAATCTCACGGTCCACCTCATCATGATGAGAATCTCCCGTTCCACCGCATCATGATGAGAATCTCCCATTCAACCTCATGTCAATAAGAATCTCCCGTTCCACCTCATCGTGATGAGAATATCCCGTTCCACCTCAACACGATGAGGAATCTCCCATTCCATCTCATGTCAATGAGATTCTCCCATTCCACCACATCAAGATGAGAATATCCTGTTCCACCACATCATGATGGGAATCTCCCGTTCCACCTCATCACGATGAGAATCTCCCGTATCACCTCATCACGATGGATCTTCCTTTCCACCTCATATCTATGAGAATCTCACGGTCCACCTCATCATGATGAGAATCTCCCGTTCCACCGCATCATGATGAGAATCTCCATTTCGACCGCCTCATGAGAATGTCCCGTTCCACCACATCACGATGAGAATCTCCCATTCCACCTGATGTCAATGAAAATCTCCCGTTCCACCTCATCACGATGAGAATCTCCCGTTCCACCTCATCACAATGAGAATCTCCCGTTCCGCCTCATCATGATGAGAATCTCCATTTTTACAGCATCATGAGAATCTCCCGTTCCATCTCATATCAATGAGAATCTCCTGTTCAACCTCATCACGATGAGAATCTCCCGTTCCACCTCATCACGATGAGAATCTCCCGTTCCGCCTCATCATGATGAGAATCTCCATTTTTACAGCATCATGAGAATCTCCCGTTCCATCTCATATCAATGAGAATCTCCTGTTCAACCTCATCACGATGAGAATCTCCCGTTCCGCCTCATCATGATGAGAATCTCCATTTTTACAGCATCATGAGAATCTCCCGTTCCATCTCATATCTATGAGAATCTCCCGTTCCACCTTGTATTAATGAGAATCTCCCGTTCCACCTTATATTAATGAGAATCTCCCGTTCCACCACATCACGATGAGAATCTCCCGTTCCAACTTAGATCAATGAGCATCTCCAGTTCCACCTCATATCAATGATAATCTCCCGTTCCACCTCATCACGATGAGAATCTCCCATTCCACCTCATCGCGATGAGAATCTCCCGTTCCACCGCATCATGATGAGAATCTCCCGTATCACCTCATCACGATGGATCTTCCGTTCCACCTCATCACGATGAGAATCTCCCGTATCACCTCATCACGATGGATCTTCCTTTCCACCTCATATCTATGAGAATCTCCCGGTCCACCTCATCATGATGAGAATCTCCCGTTCCACCACATCATGATGAGAATCTCCATTTCGACCGCCTCATGAGAATGTCCCGTTCCACCACATCACGATGAGAATCTCCCATTCCACCTGATGTCAATGAAAATCTCCCGTTCCACCTCATCACGATGAGAATCTCCCGTTCCGCCTCATTGTGATGAGAATCTCCCGTTCCACCTCATCGTGATGAGAATCTCCCGTTCCGCCTCATCGTGATGAGAATCTCCCGTTCCGCCTCATCATGATGAGAATCTCCATTGTTACAGCATCATGAGAATCTCCCGTTCCATCTCATATCAATGAGAATCTCCTGTTCAACCTCATCACGATGAGAATCTCCCCGCTCCACCTCATATCAATGAGAATCTCCAGTTCCACCTCATCATGATGAGAATCTCTCGTTTCACCACATTACGATGAGAATCGCCCGTTCCATCACATTATGATGAGAATCTCCCGTTCAACCTCATGTCAATAAGAATCTCCCGTTCCACCTCATCGTGATGAGAATATCCCGTTCCACCTCATGTCAATGAGATTCTCCCGTTCCACCACATCAAGATGAGAATATCCTGTTCCACCACATCATGATGAGAATCTCCCGTATCACCTCATCACGATGGATCTTCCGTTCCACCTCATATCTATGAGAATCTCACGGTCCACCTCATCATGATGAGAATCTCCCATTCCACCTCATGTCAATGAGATTCTCTCGTTCCACCACATCAAGATGAGAATATCCTGTTCCACCACATCATGATGAGAATATCCTGTTCCACCTCATCACGATGAGAATCTCCCGTATCACCTCATCACGATGGATCTTCCGTTCCACCTCATATCTATGAGAATCTCACGGTCCACCTCATCATGATGAGAATCTCCCATTCCACCGCATCATGATGAGAATCTCCATTTCGACCGCCTCATGAGAATGTCCCGTTCCACCACATAACGATGAGAATCTCCCATTCCACCTAATGTCAATGAGAATCTCCCGTTCCACCTCATCACGATGAGAATCTCCCGTTCCGCCTCATCGTGATGAGAATCTCCATTTTTACAGCATCATGAGAATCTCCCGTTCCACCTTATCACGATGAGAATCTCCCGTTCCACCTTATCGGGGCTAACAAGGTTTGGATTCGAAGAGAACATCATGATTCTAAGAATTTTCTTAGAATTTGTCCAGAAGGAGCAACTCTGCTCTGAGAATCTGTAGGAATACGGGTCCTGGTCAGATCTTCTGCGGCTGTCGTCCATCTGCTTCCAGGTTGGACGTGTTGTGTGTTCAGAGATGATAATCTGATTCTCATTCAGATTCAGTTTTATTCAGATTCTGCATACCTCGGTTGGAACCAGTGCTGGTCTGAACTCTTGTCAACCTGCTTCTTGTTGTCGTTCTTTCATCTCCAGCCAGTCTGTCCATCCTCCTCATCAACCAGACATTCTGGTCCAGACAACTGCTGCCCACTGGAGATTTTCTCTTCGAGATGAGATGGTGGTGATGATCCGAGAACCGTGGCTCTTTAGATTCAATGGGAAAGTGATTCCAAAGGCACGCGGGAAAACCCTGTCCAGCATGCAGCACCTTTAATCACACAGATATATACCGTCCCTATCTGATCCCTTCTCCCCACTTAGACTCATTAACACACTGTCCTTTTCTCCCCGTTTCCCATCATGCTCTGCTTTCTGTCCTCCTCAATGTCACATTAAATTCATGAAGACGTGAGCATACCCGCTACCTCAGAAAGACGCCTGGCTCAGCATATGACAGGTGTCCCTGAAGGGCAGCGGGTAATCTCCTGGTTCTTACCTTTCTGGCCCGTACTTTCATGTTTCCAGGACTTGAAGCAGCTGAGTCCCATGCTGCAGCTCTCCAGGTCCAGTTGTAGATGCTGAGCAGATATTTCACCATACGTGACGGAGACTCGTCAGTGGAAAGTCAAACAAAGAAGAGTTGTGGAGGATGTGGAGAATCCCGTAGAAGTGGACTAAGGAGATACAAGTCAGCAAGAATACCCACATTTATGCAAGTTCCCGTAAACTTATGGAACCTTTACAGAAAAGTCAGTAAATTGGTGGATTATGTAATTGTTGTAACCATGCTTCTACAGCTGCAAAGTCTGTTTATGTCCTTTTTACATATTTGTTTCTTCAGATTTTAATAATCCAGTCTGATAAACAGCAACAGCAAAATCAGCAGAGAAGATTTGGGCCGTTTGTAATGGCTACAACCCACAAATGCTCAGCTCTGCTGCTCATCCCACAAATGCATTTCCCTGTAAATGTGTTGCTATGGGGACTAGGGGTATAAATGGTCATTTTACACTACTTTTGTTTTTACCTTTATATTTCACTTTTAAAGCAGTTTACCTGCCTTGTTTAATGTTCTTTTCAGCACAACCTCACCAGTGAGATTTTACTGTTAGTTTTTTCATTTTGACACACTGTATGAACACAGTCGGCCTAAAACCACACAAAAAAACATAAAATCCGAGAAGAAAAAAGTTTGAATTTTCAACATGAAAACCACAAACTTGTTTCACAAACCATTTTCATAACTTGGAATGCAAACATAAGTAGTTAGTTTTAAAAAATATTTGGAAAAATTAGCCATCAAAAAAGATATATAGAACAATTTACATCAAAATGCAGCAAAGTCTAAGACGTTTCCCTCCAACTTTACAAAACAATCAATAATCACCATGAAATGCTAAAAAGATTAGTCGCTCCAATCCAAAAAGACGGTTCCTGTCCATCACAAGACAGACAGGACATTCCAGGTCTGATATTTCCAGGGTTGTTAGTCCTCCCGTCCACCAGGAGGCAGCACTGAAATCTGCTTTTGGTGAATTTTGGTTACTTCCACCACCTCCCGTCTTCCTCACCAACCAAATGCATTATGTTGTCACATAATTTTCTGATTGGTTGATGTGTTGGATTTTTTCGCTTACAAGCAAAAAAAATCTTTTTTTTTTTTTTCTAACTTATCTTAAGAGTGGCCAAGATTATTTTTGCTTGTAATAAGCAAAAAAAATCTGCCAATGAAACAAGCAAGATTTTCCTGGTAAGATTTCTTGAAATAAGATGCATTGCCTTAAATCAAGATCTCATACTGTATCTCACTGAAATGTTTCTCTTTAAGTAATTTAGTCTTGTATTAAGTGTGATGAGATATTTTGACTAGAAATTAGAAAACTAGTTTGTGGCCCTATCCACAGAAGTTGGAATGGAGTCTGTACATCGCTGTGTTTAGCTGCTACGTCATCTTTAATCTGACGTGATCTGGACGCACCAGTGTGTCCGTCGGCCCCGGAGAGGCATTGTTACGACAAAGAATAAGCCACCAGACAACATTTACTGAATTTCATGGGTAAAGGAATAGGGATAGTACACCCACAGAATGATGGACCTTCATCTTCTCCTCATCCTCGTGGTGAGCAAGACTCTGGAGCCCTTTTTTAATATCTCAAATGCAGCCGGAGATCCGGGGGGATCAGCGGGGGGGGGGTGTTTCTGTTTCCCCCCATATGATGGAGTGGTACGACTGAACCAAAAAGGTCCATAAAAGTCCACAAAAACTTGTCAGTATTCCTCCATACTGCTCGTCCAATGTAATCCAAGTGTCCTGAGTGGGTAGCGTCTAGGGATGGGCGATATGGACTAAAAAATGTATCACGATAATTTCTCTTATTTATCACGGTAACGATAAGTGACGATAAAAGCTATCAGCAAAATATTTTGTATTATAAATTTGTCACTAAATTCTGTCCTGAAAGCCCTACAAAGTACTAGAAGCCACTAAACTATGTCAATTAAGTTCAAGTAGTGCACCTGTATTGCAAAACTAGTGACACCAATTAAACAAGTCTGAAATATGAGAGACCAAATTCCACATTTATTCAAACGATGCAAACAGCAAAACTAAACTGGCCTTTTAAAAAAACAAAGTAGTGCAACTGCAAACAACCTGATTAATTGTCATCTCACGATAAAAACGATAAGTTCAAATTGTTATTGTGGGGAATTTCTTTGACGATATATCGCACACAATAAAATATCGCCCATCCCTAGTAGCGTCCAGAATTTACTGGAAACAGTCATTTACCAGACTTTTAGAGCCTAAAGTAGAACATGTAGCTGCCGTGAAGCGCACCCCTGCGAGTTCACGAACACTACGGAAGCGTGCAGATGAGATCGCGCGTTTTTTTTCTCTCTTTCTTTGTTTTAAATCAACATCAACCCCTCTTGTGTTTTTCTGCAGCTCTGTCGCTCTTAGCACAATGTAAACAGCAAATTTCTTCTTCTATGCTTGCATTATCGGCAGAGTAGGCTCTGAATGCTGTGGCTTCCATAGTGTCATGAACTTGCAAGGGCGTGCATTGCGGCAGCTACATGTTCTACTGTTTAGGCTCTAAAAATCTACTAAATGATGGTTTCCAGTAAATTCTGGACGCTACCCACTCAGGACACTTGGACTACATTGGACGAGCAGTATGGAGGAATATTGACAAGTTTTTGTGGACTTTCATGGACCTTTTTGGTTCTTTTGCTAGTTGGTGGGTAATGAAAAAAAAAAAAAACGGATCTCCGGCTGCATTCGAGATATTAAAAAGCTCCAGAGTCTTTCTCAGCATGAGGATGAGGAGAAGATGAAGGACCATCATTCTGTGGGTGTACTATTCCTTTAAATAAATGAATGGATATCTCAACATTATCAAGAAGTTTCAGGTGAAGACTTTTCCTTTAGAGAAATTCCTGCTGAATAATGAAAGTTGGAACACCGACAGATGAAAACGCAACTTCCACCAGAGATTCTGGTGGGTTTTTCTGCTTAACGGGGATTCTGACACCCTAACCTGGACCGAAGAACGTTGGCGGCAGAATCAGGATTCCTGAGCGATGTCCCAGGTTCCACGTGCCGATACGATGCAGATGTTCTGCATCCGGAGGAGATTCTTGGTTCAGCAGAAGTTGCTTGTCAGACTTGTCTCTTTTCTGTCCTCTAGCAGGCGGGTCTCCTCAGCATCCCTCTGCTTCCTGAATCCTTCCTGACAGACGGAGTGAGAAACGACTGCGACGCAGGCGAGACATGATGCTCCGCTGCAGGTGGCCTGGACCCGGTTCCTCCAGCTGCTGCAGAACTTTGCCGTAGAACAGCCGTCTGTTTTCAGCACAAGAGAAACTTCAGCTCAGCAGTCCAGAACCAGAACCAGAACCAGAACCGGACCCTCGGTCTTCATCCTTTCTGATGAGCATGCATGTGTCGGGCATGCAGAGCTGAGGAAGAGGAGCGGTGTTCCCGTCTCCTTGTCTGTCCACCGTTCGTCTCTATACTGTCTCGGACCGGAAAGTTGGGCCGTCTCTCTGGAACATCTCTCTCCTCCTCTGGTCAGACTGCCTTCCTCCTCCCTCGTCCTCCTCTTCCCGATGCCCTTCTCTTCATCAGCTCCCTGACTGGACGTCCACCAGGTCTCCATCCCTGTCCATCCTCTTCCTCTCCTTCTTCACTCCATCCCTCCCCTCTGTCTCCCTTTGTCCATGTCTGGTTTGTCCTTCTGTCTTGCTCCCTCTCTCTCTCTCTTTCTCTCTCTCTCTCTCTCTCTCTCATCCCATTTCCCAGCAGTGTGTGTGCCCCCAGTTGCCCCCCTCCCCATTTACCTCATCAATAACCATGCTGCGATGCTGTGCATTAGGAAAATTGGTTCTCTGCGACGCAGAGCTGTTTTACCAAAGTAATCACAGCTGATGGCGAGAGAGGGAGAGAGAGATGATCTGGCTGAAAATCTGCTGCTGCTGAAGTATGGCCTGCTGCAGCGAGCGCACGCACGTGCACACTCACTGTCACCATTATTCAAGCGGACATAAAAGCCAGCGGCTGGTTGGATCAGTCAACTTTTGAACTCAATTAAAGTATGAGAAACCTTCCTGCTTCCATTCACTCCCGTTCAATAAACCTCATTGGCCCAAAGTACAACACTGTACCGTGTGTTGATAAAGACTTGTTGGGAATCAATATCTGTAATAAAATATGGCTGGTTTCCTGCAAACATGTGAAATACATATAAAATATTCACAGCTACATGCTTCAACTGGATCCCCATGCAGGCAGGTTCCAGGCAGGCTGGGCCTTTCAGCTCCAGCGTGTTTAACCGAAGAAACATGTGAAGCTGCCGTTACACCAAAAGTCTCATTTCTGAGGTTTTTGGGGGGTTTGATATGATCCGCTGCACTGGTGAGACCATGGCCGTTTCTCAATATGCATACTTGTGCGTATTTGTGCGTACTCGTGCGTATTTGTGCGTATTTGTGCGTACTTGTGCGTATTTGTGTGTACTCGTGCGTACTTGTGCGTATTTGTGCGTACTTGCGTGCTCGTGGACTCGTGAAACGTCATCACCGCAGTCCAAGTCATGTTCCATTAAAAAGTTTGCTTCTCTGCAAGTACGCTGGAAATCCCCAGATTAAAACTTCCTCCGCCTATTTTACCCAGCATGCATCAGAGGAGGCTCGTGCGTACTTGGCCAGATATAAATCCCAGCATGCACCTGCACACGTGCAGCGTTTGGCAGCCTCCTCTGTCTCCAACAGCCAAACTTGAGAGATCATTTCTACAGGCAGTGCAGAATTATTAGGCAAACGAGTTTTTTGACCACATCATCCTCTTTATGCATGTTGTCTTACTCCAAGCTGTATAGGCCCAAAGCTACTACCAATTAAGCATACCAGGTGATGTGCATCTCTGTATGAGAAGGGGTGTGGTCTAATGACATCATCACCCTATATCAGGTCTATTAGGCAAACATAATTATTAGGCAACTTCCTTTCCTTGACAGGCTCCGAAAAGTCAAAAATAGTGAGATATCTTGCAGAGGGATGCAGCACTCTTAAAATTGCCAAGGTTCTGAAGCGTGATGAAATGAAAATGAAATGAAAATGAAATGAAAAACACTTTATTCATCCCAGACGGGAAATTCAGTATTGTAAAAGCTCACTTTTTTTTTTTTTTCAAATAAACAAAAAAGTCAGTCAGTCTTGTTCTTCAGGGTGATGCTGCTGGCAGGAATGAATTTCTGTATCTCTCCGTCCTACAGTGAACCTGACGCAGCCTCCCACTGAACACACTCTGTTGATTCTTCACCGTGTTGTGGAGAGGAGGAAGAGTCCTCCATCATCTTCATCAGCTTGTGCAGCATTCTTTTTTGAACGATCAGCTCCAGCAGCTCCAGAGTTCTCCCCAGCACAGAACCAGCTTTCTTGATCAGCTTGTTTAGTTTCTTCAAGTCTCTGATTCTGATGCTGCTTCCCCAGCAGATGCTGCAAAGCTAATTGCACTTTCCACAACAGACTTGTAGAAGATCTGCAACATGTTGGTGCAGACGTTGAATGATCTCAGCTTCCTTAAGAAGTAGAGTCTGCTCTGACCTTTATTGTAGATGTAGTCACTGTTGCATTTCCAATCGAGTCTGTTGTCCAGCTGAACTCCAGGTATTTGTAGTTCTCCACCACCTCCACCTCCTCTTCCAGGATGTAGACAGGACTATGCTGCTTATTCTTGCTCCTCCTGAAGTCAACAATCATCTCTTTAGTCTTGCTGGTATTTAAGATGAGCTGATTGTTACCATTTCACAAACTGACTGACCAGTTCCCTGTACTCGGCTTCTTGTCCATCACTGATACACCCCACAACTGCAGAGTCATCAGAGTATTTCTGCAGATGACAGGATCAGAGTTGTACTGGAAGTCTGAGGTGTACAGTGTAAAGAGGAATGGTGAGAGTACAGTCCCTTGTGGTGCTCCAGTGCTGCTGATCACCATCTCAGACACACAACCTTTCAGTCTCACAAACTGTGGTCTGTTTGTTAGGTAGTCGTAAATCCAGGTGGTTGTGGAGGATCCACCTGGAAGTTATGGAGCTTCTCACATAGCAAAGCAGCTGAATAGTATTAAATGCACTTGAAAAATCAAAGAACATGACCCTCAAAGTGCTGCCTGACTGGTCCAGATGAGAGTGGGCTCTCTGAAGCAGGAAGATGATGGCGTCTTCAACCCCAAGCCCATTACGATATGCGAACTGTAATGGGTCCTGAAAGGTGTTGACTTGCTTGTTGAGGTGAGCCAGTAAGAGTCTCTCCAGGACTTTCATGATGTGAGATGTCAGGGCAACTGGTCTGTAGTCATTTGGTTCAGCTGGTTGTGGTTTTTTAGGGACAGGAACAAGACAGGATGTTTTCCACAGCACAGGAACTCTGTTCTGTCTCAGGCTGGTGTTAAAAAGGTGCTGGAGAACCGGACATAGTTGTTCTGAGCAGGTCTTGAGAACTCTGGGACTGACACCATCTGGACCTGCAGCCTTGTTCCGGTTCAGTTTCTCCAGTTGTTTCTTGACCTGGTCACAGGAGACAGTCAGGCTGGAGGTGGAGGCAAAAGAGGTCTCAGGATGTCCTGATGTGGAGACAGAGGGAGGTCTCAGGATGTCCTGATGTGGGGGGAGAGGAGGCTGTGTTCAGGTCCATGACTGGGGTGCAGGGTGACAGAGTGGAGGCGGGACAGGAAAGCTGTGGGCTCATGGAGGGTGTGTGGTGTGTTGGGTTGTCGGCAGGGGGGAACTGAACCTATTGAAGAACATGTTCAGTTCGTTAGCTCTGTCCAGACCTCCATCAGTCTGGTCCCCCTTTAACTTGAAGCCAGTGATCTTCTTCATTCCCGACCACACGTCCCTCACGTTGTTCTGCTGGAGCTGCTCTCCAACTTCTTCCTGTAGTCCTCCTTGCACTTCTTAGTCTGTGTTTTCAGTAGTTTTTGTGTGGTCTTCAGTAACTCCCTGTCTCCATCCCTGAAAGCTTTCTTTTTGATGTTCAGCAGCTTTTTCAGGTCACTGGTGATCCAGGGTTTGTTATTGGGGAAGCACCTCTCTGTTCTTGTTGGAACGATGTTGTCCACACAGACGTTTATGTAATCTGTCACACACTCAGTCATGGTGTTGATGTCATCTCCATGAGGTTCACAGAGGACATTCCAGTCTGTGGCCTCAAAGCACCCTCTCAGAGCATCTTCAGCCTCAGTAGACCAGGTTTTTATCGTCCTCCTAATCACTGGTTGCTGCTGAACGATGGGCTTGTAGGTGGAGGTGAGAAGAACCAGATTATGACCTTCCTAAAGGAGGCAGGGCAGAGGAGCTGTATGCATTCTTAGTATTTGCATAAAATAAGACCAACATCTTATTTTCTCTGGTGGAGCAGCTGACAAACTGCTGGAAAGTTAGTAACGTAGCAGAGAGGGAGACGTTGTTGAAGTCTCCAGAGATCGCCATGAATGAGTTTGGATGCTGTGTTTGTAGTTTAGCCACAACGGAGCTGATGACATCACAGGCTGTCTCTGGTGCGGTACCTGGTATTATGTAAACCGCTACCAGAATAACACAGGCAGACTCTCTGGGTAAATAATATGGACGAAAACTCACAGCTAACAGTTCGATGTCTCTTGTGCAGATCTTCTCCTTGACAGTGACGTGTCCTGGATGGTACCAACGCTGATTGACCAGCACTACAATTCCACCTCCCTTTAGCTTCCCGCTGAGCTGTTTATTTCGGTCTGCACGGACCGTCTTGAAGCCGTGTACAGACGCATTACAGTCCGGGATGTGTTCATGCAGCCATGTCTCGGTGAAACACATGATACTGCATTCTCTGTACTCTTTCTGAGACCTTGTTAGCACTTCAGGCTGGTCCATCTTGTTAGCTAGCGATCTCACGTTACCCATCACAAGAGTTGGAAGAAATGGTTTAAATCTCCACCGTTTTTCTCTCTGCCTTACCCCTGCCCTGCATCCTCTTGTCTTTCTCCTTAACTCCACTGGGATTTGACGTGTTATTTCGCTGAAAATCTTGATTTGGGAGAGTTTTAACAGTTGATCCCGGTGGTAAACAATTTTTCCGTTGCTATGGATGCACATCATAACAAGTAGTGAAAAAAGCCAAATATATGAGGAAAAATCTCCTGAATTGCACACCGTTCAAACCAGCATAAAAAATCCTCCAAGAAAAACCTAATCTGACAAGTAATGTCAATAAAAAAGACAACTATATTTGAAAAAAACACAAAAGTTAAGGGAGAGCTATTACAAACTGCAGCTACCTAGCAGCGCATTCCAGAATTTTATTTTGATCATCGAACAATCAAGCGTTTCACTCAAAATAGTCAACAGGGTCGCAAGAAACGTGTGGAAAAGCCAAGGTGCAAAATAACTGCCCATGAACTGAGAAAAGTCAAGCGTGCAGCTGCCAAGATGCCACTTGCCAGCAGTTTTGCCATATTTCAGAGCTGCAACATCACTGGAGTGCCCAAAAGCACAAGGTGTACAATACTCAGAGACATGGCCAAGGTAAGAAAGGCTGAAAAACCACCACCACTGAACAAGACACACAAGCTGAAACGCCAAGACTGGGCCAAGAAATATCTCAGACTGATTTTTCTAAGCTTTTATGGACTGATGATGCTGGATGAAGATGATGATGTGGTACAGGTAGAATGAAGATGATGCTGCATGAAGATGATGCAGTACAGGTAGGATGAAGATGATGTACTACAGGTAGGATGAAGATGATGCTGGATGAAGATGATGATGTGGTACAGGTAGAATGAAGATGATGCTGGATGAAGATGATGATGTGGTACAGGTAGAATGAAGATGATGCTGGATGAAGATGATGCAGTACAGGTAGGATGAAGATGATGAACAACAGGTAGGATGAAGATGAAGTACAGGTAGGATGAAGATGATGCTGGATGAAGATGATGATGCAGTACAGGAAGGATGAAGATGAAGATGAAGTACAGGTAGAATAAAGATGATGCTGGATGAAGATGATGATGCAGTACAGGCACGATGAAGACGCAGTGCAGGTAAGATGAAGATGATGATGGATGAAGATGATGATGCATTACAGGTAGGATGAAGATGAAGATGCAGTACAGGTAGGATGAAGATGATGCTGGATGAAGATGATGATGTTGTACAGGTAGGATGAAGATGATGATGTGGTACAGGTAGGATGAAGATGATGCTGGATGAAGATGATGATGTGGTACAGGTAGGATGAAGATGAAGATGCAGTACAGATAGGATGAAGATGAAAATGCAGTACAGGTAAGATGAAGATGATGATGGATGAAGATGATGATGCATTACAGGTAGGATGAAGATGAAGATGCAGTACAGGTAGGATGAAGATGAAAATGCAGTACAGGTAGGATGAAGATGATGTTGGATGAAGATGATGATGTTGTACAGGTAGGATGAAGATGATGATGTGGTACAGGTAGGATGAAGATGATGCTGGATGAAGATGATGATGTGGTACAGGTAGGATGAAGATGAAGATGCAGTACAGGTAGGATGAAGATGATAAAGTACAGGTAGGATGAAGATGATGCTGGATGAAGATGTTAATGCAGTACAGGTAGGATGAAGATGATGCAGTGCAGGTAGGATGAAGATGATGCTGGATGAAGATGATGATGCAGTACAGGTAGGATGAAGATGAAGATGCAGTACAGGTAGGATGAAGATGATGCTGGATGAAGATGATGATGTGGTACAGGTAGGATGAAGATGAAGATGCAGTACAGGTAGGATGAAGATGATAAAGTACAGGTAGGATGAAGATGATGCTGGATGAAGATGTTGATGCAGTACAGGTAGGATGAAGATGATGCAGTGCAGGTAGGATGAAGATGATGCTGGATGAAGATGAAGATGCAGTACAGGTAGAATGAAGATGATGCTGGATGAAGATGATGATGTGGTACAGGTAGGATGAAGATGATGCTGGATGAAGATGATGCAGTACAGGTAGGATGAAGATGATGCTGGATGAAGATGATGATGTTGTACAGGTAGGATGAAGATGATGATGTGGTACAGGTAGAATGAAGATGATGCTGGATGAAGATGATGATGTGGTACAGGTAGGATGAAGATGATGCTGGATGAAGATGATGCAGTACAGGTAGGATGAAGATGATGACGGATGAAGATGATGATGTGGTACAATTAGGATGAAGATGATGAATTGAAACAACAATCCAGTGTTGAAGCAGCAGTTCAAATCAGTTTTTCAAAAGAAACAAGTTAAAGTCTTTTTGTTTTGTTATGCATCTCATAAATTTAACTGGATTATACCAGTTCAAAACCACGTGAGGCTTTGAACCTGCATGACTCACTTTTGTGTAGTGTGCATGAAGGAATTTGCCATTAGACTCAGGAGTGTTGGAGATGGTATGTTCTAGAAACTGCAGGATAGTTATTATTTGTTTATTTGTAACAGGGATACCCATTAGCTGCAACCAAGGCAGCAGCTAGTCTTCCTGGGGTCCACATATAAAACAATGATACAAAAACTTCATCAGACAAACAACAGTGATCCAGTGAAATACCCATACCCCCCCCCCCCCCACCCCCCACCCCCGATACTCCCAATCACCCCCACCCGAAAAGTTAAAAAAGATCAAATAATATAAATGCAAGCAAATACGATCAAAATTACCAAGACCAAAAACACGGAGCAAAAAATGTCCAGATAAAAGACAAAATCTAGATAAAAGTCTGTATACAAAAGTCTGTATCACTGCCCAGAAAAACACACAGAGAAGGATCTTTGAGATGCAATAAAGATGATGATGCAGTGCAGGAAGGATGAAGATGATGCTGGATAAAGATGATGATGTGGTACAGGTAGGATGAAGATGATGCTGGAAGAGATGATGATGCAGTGCAGGTAGGATGAAGATGATGCTGGATGAAGATGATAATGTGGTATAGGTATGATGAAGATGATGCTGGATGAAGATGATGATGTGGTACAGGTAGGATGAAGATGATGCTGGATGAAGATGATGCAGTAGAGGTAGGATGAAGATGATGCTGGATGAAGATGATGATGCAGTGCAGGTAGGATGAAGATGATGCTGGATGAAGATGAAGTGGTACAGGTAGGATGAAGATGATGCTGGATAAAGATGAAGATGTGGTACAGGTAGAATGAAGATGATGCTGGATGAAGATGATGCAGTACAGGTAGGATGAAGATGATGATATACGGGTAGGATGAAGATGATGCTAGATGAAGATGATGCAGTACAGGTAGGATGAAGATGATGCTGGATGAAGATGACGATGTGACAATGTATGATGAAGATGATGCTGGATGAAGATGATGCAGTACAGGTAGGATGAAGATGATGATGGATGAAGATGATGATGTGGTACAGGTAGAATGAAGATGATGATGTGGTACAGGTAGGATGAAGATTATGCTGGATGAAGATGATGCAGTACAGGTAGGATGAAGATGATGCCGGATGAAGATGATGATGTGGTACAGGTAGAATGAAGATGATGATGTGGTACAGGTAGGATGAAGATTATAATGGATGAAGATGATGCAGTACAGGTAGGATGAAGATGATGCCAGATGAAGATGATGATGTAGTACAGGTAGGATGAAGATGATGCTGGATGAAGATGTTGATGCAGTACAGGTAGGATGAAGATGATGCTGGATGAAGATGTTGATGCAGTACAGGTAGGATGAAGATGATACTGGATGAAGATGATGCAGTACAGGTAGAATGAAGATGATGATGGATGAAGATGATGATGTGGTACAGGTAGGATGAAGATTATGCTGGATGAAGATGATGCAGTACAGGTAGGATGAAGATGATGATGGATGAAGATGATGATGTGGTACAGGTAGGATGAAGATTATGCTGGATGAAGATGATGCAGTACAGGTAGGATGAAGATGATGATGGATGAAGATGATGATGTGGTACAGGTAGAATGAAGATGATAATGTGGTACAGGTAGGATGAAGATTATGCTGGATGAAGATGATGCAGTACAGGTAGGATGAAGATGATGCTGGATGAAGATGTTGATGCAGTACAGGTAGGATGAAGATGATGCTGGATGAAGATGCTGATGTGGTACAGGTAGGATGAAGATGAAGATGAAGTACAGGTAGGATGAAGATGATGGTTGATGAAGATGATGATGTGGTACAGGTAGGATATAGATGAAGATGCAGTACAGGAAGGATGAAGATGATGAAGTACAGGTAGGATGAAGATGATGGTTGATGAAGATGATGATGTGGTACAGGTAGGATGAAGATGAAGATGCAGTACAGGTAGGATGAAGATGATGCAGTACAGGTAGGATGAAGATGAAAATGCAGTACAGGTAAGATGAAGAAGATGCTGGATGAAGGTGATGATGTTGTACAGGTAGGATGAAGATGATGCTGGATGAAGATGATGCAGTACAGGTAGGATGAAGATGATGATGGATGAAGATGACGATGTGGTACAGGTATGATGAAGATGATGCTGGATGAAGATGATGATGTGGTACAGGTAGGATGAAGATGATGCTGGATAAAGATGAAGATGCAGCACAGGTAGGATGAAGATGATGATGGATGAAGATGAC
The DNA here is from genome assembly GCA_023101725.1 of Atherinomorus stipes. Taxonomy (NCBI): domain Eukaryota; kingdom Metazoa; phylum Chordata; class Actinopteri; order Atheriniformes; family Atherinidae; genus Atherinomorus; species Atherinomorus stipes. The sequence goes on from JALJCO010005871.1 coordinate 40,009, forward strand.
GATGTGGTACAGGTATGATGAAGATGATGCTCGATTAAGATGAAGATGTGGTACAGGTAGAATGAAGATGATGCTGGATGAAGATGATGCAGTACAGGTAGGATGAAGATGATGATATACGGGTAGGATGAAGATGGTGCTAGATGAAGATGATGCAGTACAGGTAGGATGAAGATGATGCTGGATGAAGATGACGATGTGACAATGTATGATGAAGATGATGCTGGATGAAGATGATGCAGTACAGGTAGGATGAAGATGATGATGGATGAAGATGATGATGTGGTACAGGTAGAATGAAGATGATGATGTGGTACAGGTAGGATGAAGATTATGCTGGATGAAGATGATGCAGTACAGGTAGGATGAAGATGATGATGGATGAAGATGATGATGTGGTACAGGTAGAATGAAGATGATGCTGGATGAAGATGATGCAGTACAGGTAGGATGAAGATGATGTCGGATGAAGATGATGATGTAGTACAGGTAGGATGAAGATGATGCTGGATGAAGATGTTGATGCAGTACAGGTAGGATGAAGATGATGCTGGATGAAGATGATGCAGTACAGGTAGAATGAAGATGATGATGTGGTACAGGTAGGATGAAGATTATGCTGGATGAAGATGATGCAGTACAGGTAGGATGAAGATGATGTCGGATGAAGATGATGATGTAGTACAGGTAGGATGAAGATGATGCTGGATGAAGATGTTGATGCAGTACAGGTAGGATGAAGATGATGCTGGATGAAGATGTTGATGCAGTACAGGTAGGATGAAGATGATGCTGGATGAAGATGATGATGTGGTACAGGTAGGATGAAGATGAAGATGAAGTACAGGTAGGATGAAGATGATGGTTGATGAAGATGATGATGTGGTACAGGTAGGATATAGATGAAGATGCAGTACAGGAAGGATGAAGATGATGAAGTACAGGTAGGATGAAGATGATGGTTGATGAAGATGATGATGTGGTACAGGTAGGATGAAGATGAAGATGCAGTACAGGTAGGATGAAGATGATGCAGTACAGGTAGGATGAAGATGATGCAGTACAGGTAGGATGAAGATGAAAATGCAGTACAGGTAAGATGAAGAAGATGCTGGATGAAGGTGATGATGTTGTACAGGTAGGATGAAGATGATGCTGGATGAAGATGATGCAGTACAGGTAGGATGAAGATGATGATGGATGAAGATGACGATGTGGTACAGGTATGATGAAGATGATGCTGGATGAAGATGATGATGTGGTACAGGTAGGATGAAGATGATGCTGGATAAAGATGAAGATGCAGCACAGGTAGGATGAAGATGATGATGGATGAAGATGACGATGTGGTACAGGTATGATGAAGATAATGCTCTATTAAGATGAAGATGTGGTACAGGTAGAATGAAGATGATGCTGGATGAAGATGATGCAGTACAGGTAGGATGAAGATGATGATATACGGGTAGGATGAAGATGGTGCTAGATGAAGATGATGCAGTACAGGTAGGATGAAGATGATGCTGGATGAAGATGACGATGTGACAATGTATGATGAAGATGATGCTGGATGAAGATGATGCAGTACAGGTAGGATGAAGATGATGATGGATGAAGATGATGTTGTGGTACAGGTAGAATGAAGATGATGATGTGGTACAGGTAGGATGAAGATTATGCTGGATGAAGATGATGCAGTACAGGTAGGATGAAGATGATGATGTGGTACAGGTAGAATGAAGATGATGCTGGATGAAGATGATGCAGTACAGGTAGGATGAAGATGATGTCGGATGAAGATGATGATGTAGTACAGGTAGGATGAAGATGATGCTGGATGAAGATGTTGATGCAGTACAGGTAGGATGAAGATGATGATGGATGAAGATGTTGATGCAGTACAGGTAGGATGAAGATGATACTGGATGAAGATGATGCAGTACAGGTAGGATGAAGATGATGATGGATGAAGATGTTGATGCAGTACAGGTAGGATGAAGATGATGTCGGATGAAGATGATGATGTAGTACAGGTAGGATGAAGATGATGCTGGATGAAGATGTTGATGCAGTACAGGTAGGATGAAGATGATGATGGATGAAGATGTTGATGCAGTACAGGTAGGATGAAGATGATACTGGATGAAGATGATGCAGTACAGGTAGAATGAAGATGATGATGTGGTACAGGTAGGATGAAGATGATGCTGGATGAAGATGTTGATGCAGTACAGGTAGAATGAAGATGATGATGTAGTACAGGTAGGATGAAGATGATGCTGGATGAAGATGTTGATGCAGTACAGGTAGGATGAAGATGATACTGGATGAAGATGATGCAGTACAGGTAGGATGAAGATGATGATGTGGTACAGGTAGGATGAAGATGATACTGGATGAAGATGATGCAGTACAGGTAGAATGAAGATGATGATGTAGTACAGGTAGGATGAAGATGATGCTGGATGAAGATGTTGATGCAGTACAGGTAGGATGAAGATGATACTGGATGAAGATGATGCAGTACAGGTAGGATGAAGATGATACTGGATGAAGATGATGCAGTACAGGTAGAATGAAGATGATGATGTGGTACAGGTAGGATGAAGATTATGCTGGATGAAGATGATGCAGTACAGGTAGGATGAAGATGATGTCGGATGAAGATGATGATGTAGTACAGGTAGGATGAAGATGATGCTGGATGAAGATGTTGATGCAGTACAGGTAGGATGAAGATGATGATGGATGAAGATGTTGATGCAGTACAGGTAGGATGAAGATGATACTGGATGAAGATGATGCAGTACAGGTAGGATGAAGATGATGATGGATGAAGATGATGATGTGGTACAGGTAGGATGAAGATTATGCTGGATGAAGATGATGCAGTACAGGTAGGATGAAGATGATGATGGATGAAGATGATGATGTGGTACAGGTAGAATGAAGATGATGATGTGGTACAGGTAGGATGAAGATTATGCTGGATGAAGATGATGCAGTACAGGTAGGATGAAGATGATGCTGGATGAAGATGTTGATGCAGAACAGGTAGGATGAAGATGATGCTGGATGAAGATGATGATGTGGTACAGGTAGGATGAAGATGAAGATGAAGTACAGGTAGGATGAAGATGATGGTTGATGAAGATGATGATGTGGTACAGGTAGGATATAGATGAAGATGCAGTACAGGAAGGATGAAGATGATGAAGTACCGGTAGGATGAAGATGATGGTTGATGAAGATGATGATGTGGTACAGGTAGGATGAAGATGATGCAGTACAGGTAGGATGAAGATGAAAATGCAGTACAGGTAAGATGAAGAAGATGCTGGATGAAGGTGATGATGTTGTACAGGTAGGATGAAGATGATGCTGGATGAAGATGATGCAGTACAGGTAGGATGAAGATGATGATGGATGAAGATGACGATGTGGTACAGGTATGATGAAGATGATGCTGGATGAAGATGATGATGTGGTACAGGTAGGATGAAGATGATGCTGGATAAAGATGAAGATGCAGCACAGGTAGGATGAAGATGATGATGGATGAAGATGACGATGTGGTACAGGTATGATGAAGATGATGCTCGATTAAGATGAAGATGTGGTACAGGTAGAATGAAGATGATGCTGGATGAAGATGATGCAGTACAGGTAGGATGAAGATGATGATATACGGGTAGGATGAAGATGGTGCTAGATGAAGATGATGCAGTACAGGTAGGATGAAGATGATGCTGGATGAAGATGACGATGTGACAATGTATGATGAAGATGATGCTGGATGAAGATGATGCAGTACAGGTAGGATGAAGATGATGATGGATGAAGATGATGATGTGGTACAGGTAGAATGAAGATGATGATGTGGTACAGGTAGGATGAAGATTATGCTGGATGAAGATGATGCAGTACAGGTAGGATGAAGATGATGTCTGATGAAGATGATGATGTAGTACAGGTAGGATGAAGATGATGCTGGATGAAGATGTTGATGCAGTACAGGTAGCATGAAGATGATGATGGATGAAGATGTTGATGCAGTACAGGTAGGATGAAGATGATACTGGATGAAGATGATGCAGTACAGGTAGGATGAAGATGATGATGGATGAAGATGTTGATGCAGAACAGGTAGGATGAAGATGATACTGGATGAAGATGATGCAGTACAGGTAGAATGAAGATGATGATGCAGTACAGGTAGGATGAAGATGATGCTGGATGAAGATGTTGATGCAGTACAGGTAGGATGAAGATGATACTGGATGAAGATGATGCAGTACAGGTAGGATGAAGATGATGATGGATGAAGATGATGATGTGGTACAGGTAGGATGAAGATGATACTGGATGAAGATGATGCAGTACAGGTAGGATGAAGATGATGATGGATGAAGATGATGATGTGGTACAGGTAAAATGAAGATGATGATGTGGTACAGGTAGGATGAAGATTATGCTGGATGAAGATGATGCAGTACAGGTAGGATGAAGATGATACTGGATGAAGATGATGCAGTACAGGTAGGATGAAGATGATGATGGATGAAGATGATGATGTGGTACAGGTAGGATGAAGATTATGCTGGATGAAGATGATGCAGTACAGGTAGGATGAAGATGATGATGGATGAAGATGATGATGTGGTACAGGTAGAATGAAGATGATGATGTGGTACAGGTAGGATGAAGATTATGCTGGATGAAGATGATGCAGTACAGGTAGGATGAAGATGATGATGGATGAAGATGATGATGTGGTACAGGTAGAATGAAGATGATGATGTGGTACAGGTAGGATGAAGATTATGCTGGATGAAGATGATGCAGTACAGGTAGGATGAAGATGATGCTGGATGAAGATGTTGATGCAGTACAGGTAGGATGAAGATGATGATGCAGTAAAGGTAGGATGAAGATGATGCTGGATGAAGATGTTGATGCAGTACAGGTAGGATGAAGATGATGCTGGATGAAGATGATGATGTGGTACAGGTAGGATGAAGATGAAGATGAAGTACAGGTAGGATGAAGATGATGGTTGATGAAGATGATGATGTGGTACAGGTAGGATATAGATGAAGATGCAGTACAGGAAGGATGAAGATGATGAAGTACAGGTAGGATAAAGATGATGCTGGATGAAGATGATGATGCAGTACAGGTAGGATGAAGATGATGGTTGATGAAGATGATGATGTGGTACAGGTAGGATGAAGATGAAGATGCAGTACAGGTAAGATGAAGAAGATGCTGGATGAAGATGATGATGTTGTACAGGTAGGATGAAGATGATGCTGGATGAAGATGATGCAGTACAGGTAGGATGAAGATGATGATGGATGAAGATGGCGATGTGGTACAGGTATGATGAAGATGATGCTGGATGAAGATGATGATGTGGTACAGGTAGAATGAAGATGATGCTGCATGAAGATGATGATGTGGTACAGGTAGGATGAAGATGATGATGGATGAAGATGACGATGTGGTACAGGTATGATGAAGATGATGCTGGATGAAGATGATGATGTGGTACAGGTAGAATGAAGATGATGATGTGGTACAGGTAGGATGAAGATGATGTTGGATGAAGATGATGCAGTACAGGTAGGATCAAAATGATGATGAAGTACAGGCAGGATGAAGATGAAGATGCAGTACAGGTAGGATGAAGATGATGAACTACAGGTAGGATGAAGATGAGGTGAAGTACAGGTAGGATGAAGATGAAGATGATGATGTGGTACAGGTAACATGAAGATGATGCTGGATGAAGATGAAGATGCAGTACAGGTAGGAGGAAGATGATGCTGGATGAAGATGAAGATGTGGTACAGGTAGAATGAAGATGATGTTGGATGAAGATGATGCAGTACAGGTAGGATGAAGATGATGAACTACAGGTAGGATGAAGATGACGATGAAGTACAGGTAGGATAAAGATGAAGATGCAGTACAGGTAGGATGAAGATGATGAACTACAGGTAGGATGAAGATGAGGTGAAGTACAGGTAGGACCAAGATGAAGATGATGATGTGGTACAGGTAGGATGAAGATGATGCTGGATAAAGATGAAGATGCAGCACAGGTAGGATGAAGATGATGAACTACAGGTAGGATGAAGATGAGGTGAAGTACAGGTAGGACGAAGATGAAGATGATGATGTGGTACAGGTAGGATGAATATGATGCTCGATTAAGATGAAGATGTGGTACAGGTAGAATGAAGATGATGCTGGATGAAGATGATGCAGTACAGGTAGGATGAAGATGATGCTGGATGAAGATGACGATGTGACAATGTATGATGAAGATGATGCTGGATGAAGATGATGCAGTACAGGTAGGATGAAGATGATGATGGATGAAGATGATGATGTGGTACAGGTAGAATGAAGATGATGATGTGGTACAGGTAGGATGAAGATTATGCTGGATGAAGATGATGCAGTACAGGTAGGACAAAAATGATGCTGGATAAAGATGATGCAGTACAGGCACGATGAAGATGCAGTACAGGTAGGATGAAGATGATGCAGTGCAGGTAGAATGAAGATGATGATGTGGTACAGGTAGGATAAATATGATGCTGGATGAAGATGCAGTACAGGTAGGATGAAGATGGTGAACTACAGGTAGGATGAAGATGAAGATGAAGTTTAGGTAGGATGAAGATGGAGATGCAGTACAGGCAGGATGAAGATGGTGAACTACAGGTAGGATGAAGATGAAGATGAAGTTCAGGTAGGATGAAGATGAAGATGCAGTACAGGTAGGATGAAGATGATGAACTACAGGTAGAATGAAGATGATGCTGGATGAAGATGATGATGTGGTACAGGTAGGATGAAGATGATGCTGGACGAAGATGAAGATGCAGTACAGGTTGGATGAAGATGATACTGGATGAAGATGATGCAGTACAGGTAGAATGAAGATGATGATGTGGTACAGGTAGGATGAAGATGATGCTGGATGAAGATGTTGATGCAGTACAGGTAGAATGAAGATGATGATGTAGTACAGGTAGGATGAAGATGATGCTGGATGAAGATGTTGATGCAGTACAGGTAGGATGAAGATGATACTGGATGAAGATGATGCAGTACAGGTAGGATGAAGATGATGATGTGGTACAGGTAGGATGAAGATGATACTGGATGAAGATGATGCAGTACAGGTAGAATGAAGATGATGATGTAGTACAGGTAGGATGAAGATGATGCTGGATGAAGATGTTGATGCAGTACAGGTAGGATGAAGATGATACTGGATGAAGATGATGCAGTACAGGTAGAATGAAGATGATGATGTGGTACAGGTAGGATGAAGATTATGCTGGATGAAGATGATGCAGTACAGTTAGGATGAAGATGATGTCGGATGAAGATGATGATGTAGTACAGGTAGGATGAAGATGATGCTGGATGAAGATGTTGATGCAGTACAGGTAGGATGAAGATGATACTGGATGAAGATGATGCAGTACAGGTAGGATGAAGATGATGATGGATGAAGATGATGATGTGGTACAGGTAGGATGAAGATTATGCTGGATGAAGATGATGCAGTACAGGTAGGATGAAGATGATGATGGATGAAGATGATGATGTGGTACAGGTAGAATGAAGATGATGATGTGGTACAGGTAGGATGAAGATTATGCTGGATGAAGATGATGCAGTACAGGTAGGATGAAGATGATGCTGGATGAAGATGTTGATGCAGTACAGGTATGATGAAGATGATGCTGGATGAAGATGTTGATGCAGTACAGGTAGGATGAAGATGATGCTGGATGAAGATGATGATGTGGTACAGGTAGGATGAAGATGAAGATGAAGTACAGGTAGGATGAAGATGATGGTTGATGAAGATGATGATGTGGTACAGGTAGGATATAGATGAAGATGCAGTACAGGAAGGATGAAGATGATGAAGTACAGGTAGGATGAAGATGATGGTTGATGAAGATGATGATGTGGTACAGGTAGGATGAAGATGAAGATGCAGTACAGGTAGGATGAAGATGATGCAGTACAGGTAGGATGAAGATGAAAATGCAGTACAGGTAAGATGAAGATTATGCTGGATGAAGATGATGATGTGGTACAGGTAGGATGAAGATGATGCTGGATGAAGATGATGCAGTACAGGTAGGATGAAGATGATGATGGATGAAGATGACGATGTGGTACAGGTATGATGAAGATGATGCTGGATGAAGATGATGATGTGGTACAGGTAGGATGAAGATGATGCTGGATAAAGATGAAGATGCAGCACAGGTAGGATGAAGATGATGATGGATGAAGATGACGATGTGGTACAGGTATGATGAAGATGATGCTCGATTAAGATGAAGATGTGGTACAGGTAGAATGAAGATGATGCTGGATGAAGATGATGCAGTACAGGTAGGATGAAGATGATGATATACGGGTAGGATGAAGATGGTGCTAGATGAAGATGATGCAGTACAGGTAGGATGAAGATGATGCTGGATGAAGATGACGATGTGACAATGTATGATGAAGATGATGCTGGATGAAGATGATGCAGTACAGGTAGGATGAAGATGATGATGGATGAAGATGATGATGTGGTACAGGTAGAATGAAGATGATGATGTGGTACAGGTAGGATGAAGATTATGCTGGATGAAGATGATGCAGTACAGGTAGGATGAAGATGATGATGTGGTACAGGTAGAATGAAGATGATGCTGGATGAAGATGATGCAGTACAGGTAGGATGAAGATGATGTCTGATGAAGATGATGATGCAGTACAGGTAGGATGAAGATGATACTGGATGAAGATGATGCAGTACAGGTAGGATGAAGATGATGATGGATGAAGATGTTGATGCAGTACAGGTAGGATGAAGATGATACTGGATGAAGATGATGCAGTACAGGTAGGATGAAGATGATGATGGATGAAGATGATGATGTGGTACAGGTAGGATGAAGATTATGCTGGATGAAGATGATGCAGTACAGGTAGGATGAAGATGATGATGGATGAAGATGATGATGTGGTACAGGTAGAATGAAGATGATGATGTGGTACAGGTAGGATGAAGATTATGCTGGATGAAGATGATGCAGTACAGGTAGGATGAAGATGATGCTGGATGAAGATGTTGATGCAGTACAGGTAGGATGAAGATGATGATGCAGTAAAGGTAGGATGAAGATGATGCTGGATGAAGATGTTGATGCAGTACAGGTAGGATGAAGATGATGCTGGATGAAGATGATGATGTGGTACAGGTAGGATGAAGATGAAGATGAAGTACAGGTAGGATGAAGATGATGGTTGATGAAGATGATGATGTGGTACAGGTAGGATATAGATGAAGATGCAGTACAGGAAGGATGAAGATGATGAAGTACAGGTAGGATAAAGATGATGCTGGATGAAGATGATGATGCAGTACAGGTAGGATGAAGATGATGGTTGATGAAGATGATGATGTGGTACAGGTAGGATGAAGATGAAGATGCAGTACAGGTAGGATGAAGATGAAAATGCAGTACAGGTAAGATGAAGAAGATGCTGGATGAAGATGATGATGTTGTACAGGTAGGATGAAGATGATGCTGGATGAAGATGATGCAGTACAGGTAGGATGAAGATGATGATGGATGAAGATGGCGATGTGGTACAGGTATGATGAAGATGATGCTGGATGAAGATGATGATGTGGTACAGGTAGAATGAAGATGATGCTGCATGAAGATGATGATGTGGTACAGGTAGGATGAAGATGATGTTGGATGAAGATGATGCAGTACAGGTAGGATCAAAATGATGATGAAGTACAGGCAGGATGAAGATGAAGATGCAGTACAGGTAGGATGAAGATGATGAACTACAGGTAGGATGAAGATGAGGTGAAGTACAGGTAGGATGAAGATGAAGATGATGATGTGGTACAGGTAACATGAAGATGATGCTGGATGAAGATGAAGATGCAGTACAGGTAGGAGGAAGATGATGCTGGATGAAGATGAAGATGTGGTACAGGTAGAATGAAGATGATGTTGGATGAAGATGATGCAGTACAGGTAGGATGAAGATGATGAACTACAGGTAGGATGAAGATGACGATGAAGTACAGGTAGGATAAAGATGAAGATGCAGTACAGGTAGGATGAAGATGATGAACTACAGGTAGGATGAAGATGAGGTGAAGTACAGGTAGGACCAAGATGAAGATGATGATGTGGTACAGGTAGGATGAAGATGATGCTGGATAAAGATGAAGATGCAGCACAGGTAGGATGAAGATGATGAACTACAGGTAGGATGAAGATGAGGTGAAGTACAGGTAGGACCAAGATGAAGATGATGATGTGGTACAGGTAGGATGAAGATGATGCTGGATAAAGATGAAGATGCAGCACAGGTAGGATGAAGATGATGAACTACAGGTAGGATGAAGATGAGGTGAAGTACAGGTAGGACGAAGATGAAGATGATGATGTGGTACAGGTAGGATGAATATGATGCTCGATTAAGATGAAGATGTGGTACAGGTAGAATGAAGATGATGCTGGATGAAGATGATGCAGTACAGGTAGGATGAAGATGATGCTGGATGAAGATGACGATGTGACAATGTATGATGAAGATGATGCCGGATGAAGATGATGCAGTACAGGTAGGATGAAGATGATGATGGATGAAGATGATGATGTGGTACAGGTAGAATGAAGATGATGATGTGGTACAGGTAGGATGAAGATTATGCTGGATGAAGATGATGCAGTACAGGTAGGACAAAAATGATGCTGGATAAAGATGATGCAGTACAGGCACGATGAAGATGCAGTACAGGTAGGATGAAGATGATGCAGTGCAGGTAGAATGAAGATGATGATGTGGTACAGGTAGGATAAATATGATGCTGGATGAAGATGCAGTACAGGTAGGATGAAGATGGTGAACTACAGGTAGGATGAAGATGAAGATGAAGTTTAGGTAGGATGAAGATGGAGATGCAGTACAGGCAGGATGAAGATGGTGAACTACAGGTAGGATGAAGATGAAGATGAAGTTCAGGTAGGATGAAGATGAAGATGCAGTACAGGTAGGATGAAGATGATGAACTACAGGTAGAATGAAGATGATGCTGGATGAAGATGATGATGTGGTACAGGTAGGATGAAGATGATGCTGGACGAAGATGAAGATGCAGTACAGGTTGGATGAAGATGATGCTGGATGAAGATGATGATGTGGTACAGGTAGAATGAAGATGATGCTGGATGAAGATGATGATGTGGAAAAGGTAGGATGAAGATGATGATGGATGAAGATGATGATGTGGTACAGGTAGGAGTAAGATGATGCTGGATGAAGATGATGTGACAAGGTAGGATGAAGATGATGCTGGATGAAGATGATGCAGTACAGGTAGGATGAAGATGATGCTGGATGAAGATGATGATGGAGTACAGGGAGGATGAAGATGATGCTGGATGAAGATGATGATGCAGTACAGGCAGGATGAAGATGATGATGGATGAAGATGGTGATGTGGTACAGGTAGGATGAAGATGAAGATGCAGTACAGGTAGGATGAAGATGATAAAGTACAGGTAGGATGAAGATGAAGATGAAGTACAGGTAGGATGAAGATGAAAATGCAGTACAGGTAAGATGAAGAAGATGCTGGATGAAGATGGTGATGTGGTACAGGTAGGATGAAGATGAAGATGCAGTACAGGTAGGATGAAGATGATAAAGTACAGGTAGGATGAAGATGAAGATGAAGTACAGGTAGGATCAAGATGAAAATGCAGTACAGGTAAGATGAAGACGATGCTGGATGAAGATAATGCAGTACAGGAAGGATGAAGATGATGAAGTACAGGTAGGATGAAGATTATGCTGGATGAAGATGATGATGGAGTACAGGTAGGATGAAGTAGATGCTGGATGAAGATGATGATGCAGTAGAGGAAGGATGAAGATGATGAAGTACAGGTAGGATGAAGATGATGCTGGATGAAGATGATGATGGAGTACAGGCTGGATGAAGATGATGCTGGATGAAGATGATGCAGTGCAGGTATGATGAAGTTGATGCTGGATGAAGATTGTGTGGTACAAGTAGGATGAAGATGATGGTTGATGAAGATGATGATGTGGTACAAGTAGGATGAAGATGATGGTTGATGAAGATGAAGATGCAGTACAGGTAGGATGAAGATGAAGATGAAGTACAGGTAGGATGAAGATGAAAATGCAGTACAGGTAAGATGAAGAAGATGCTGGATGAAGATGATGATGTTGTACAGGTAGGATGAAGATGATGCTGGATGAAGATGATGCAGTACAGGTAGGATGAAGATGATGATGGATGAAGATGGCGATGTGGTACAGGTATGATGAAGATGATGCTGGATGAAGATGATGATGTGGTACAGGTAGAATGAAGATGATGCTGCATGAAGATGATGATGTGGTACAGGTAAGATGAAGATGATGCTGGATGAAGATGAAGATGCAGTACAGGTAGGATGAAGATGATGCTGGATGAAGATGAAGATGTGGTACAGGTAGAATGAAGATGATGTTGGATGAAGATGATGCAGTACAGGTAGGATGAAGATGATGAACTACAGGTAGGATGAAGATGAAGATGAAGTACAGGTAGGATAAAGATGAAGATGCAGTACAGGTAGGATGAAGATGAGGTGAAGTACAGGTAGGACGAAGATGATGCTGGATAAAGATGAAGATGCAGCACAGGTAGGATGAATATGATGCTCGATGAAGATGAAGATGTGGTACAGGTAGGATGAAGATGGTGCTAGATGAAGATGATGCAGTACAGGTAGGATGAAGATGATGCTGGATGAAGATGATGCAGTACAGGTAGGATGAAGATGATGCTGGATAAAGATGAAGATGTGGTACAGGTAGGATGAAGATGGTGCTAGATGAAGATGATGCAGTACAGGTAGGATGAAGATGATGCTGGATGAAGATGATGTGGTACAGGTAGGATGAATATGATGCTCGATGAAGATGAAGATGTGGTACAGGTAGGATGAAGATGGTGCTAGATGAAGATGATGCAGTACAGGTAGGATGAAGATGATGCTGGATGAAGATGACGATGTGACAATGTATGATGAAGATGATGCTGGATGAAGATGATGCAGTACAGGTAGAATGAAGATGATGATGTGGTACAGGTAGGATGAAGATTATGCTGGATGAAGATGATGCAGTACAGGTAGGATGAAGATGATGATGGATGAAGATGATGATGTTGTACAGGTAGGACAAAGATGATGCTGGATGAAGATGATGCAGTACAGGCACGATGAAGATGCAGTACAGGTAGGATGAAGATGATGCAGTGCAGGTAGAATGAAGATGATGATGTGGTACAGGTAGGATGAAGATTATGCTGGATGAAGATGATGCAGTACAGTTAGGATGAAGATGATGTCGGATGAAGATGATGATGTAGTACAGGTAGGATGAAGATGATGCTGGATGAAGATGTTGATGCAGTACAGGTAGGATGAAGATGATACTGGATGAAGATGATGCAGTACAGGTAGGATGAAGATGATGATGGATGAAGATGATGATGTGGTACAGGTAGGATGAAGATTATGCTGGATGAAGATGATGCAGTACAGGTAGGATGAAGATGATGATGGATGAAGATGATGATGTGGTACAGGTAGAATGAAGATGATGATGTGGTACAGGTAGGATGAAGATTATGCTGGATGAAGATGATGCAGTACAGGTAGGATGAAGATGATGATGGATGAAGATGATGATGTGGTACAGGTAGAATGAAGATGATGATGTGGTACAGGTAGGATGAAGATTATGCTGGATGAAGATGATGCAGTACAGGTAGGATGAAGATGATGCTGGATGAAGATGTTGATGCAGTACAGGTAGGATGAAGATGATGCTGGATGAAGATGTTGATGCAGTACAGGTAGGATGAAGATGATGCTGGATGAAGATGTTGATGCAGTACAGGTAGGATGAAGATGATGCTGGATGAAGATGATGATGTGGTACAGGTAGGATGAAGATGAAGATGAAGTACAGGTAGGATGAAGATGATGGTTGATGAAGATGTTGATGCAGTACAGGTAGGATGAAGATGATGAAGTACAGGTAGGATGAAGATGATGCTGGATGAAGATGATGCAGTACAGGTAGGATGAAGATGATGCTGGATAAAGATGAAGATGCAGCACAGGTAGGATGAATATGATGCTCGATGAAGATGAAGATGTGGTACAGGTAGGATGAAGATGGTGCTAGATGAAGATGATGCAGTACAGGTAGGATGAAGATGATGCTGGATGAAGATGACGATGTGACAATGTATGATGAAGATGATGCTGGATGAAGATGATGCAGTACAGGTAGAATGAAGATGATGATGTGGTACAGGTAGGATGAAGATTATGCTGGATGAAGATGATGCAGTACAGGTAGGATGAAGATGATGATGGATGAAGATGATGATGTTGTACAGGTAGGACAAAGATGATGCTGGATGAAGATGATGCAGTACAGGCACGATGAAGATGCAGTACAGGTAGGATGAAGATGATGCAGTGCAGGTAGAATGAAGATGATGATGTGGTACAGGTAGGATAAATATGATGCTGGATGAAGATGAAGATGCAGTACAGGTAGGATGAAGATGAAGATGCAGTACAGGTAGGATGAAGATGGTGAACTACAGGTAGGATGAAGATTTAGATGAAGTTCAGGTAGGATGAAGATGAAGATGCAGTACAGGTAGGATGAAGATGATGAACTACGGGTAGAATGAAGATGATGCTGGATGAAGATGATGATGTGGTACAGGTAGGATGAAGATGATGCTGGACGAAGATGAAGATGCAGTACAGGTAGGATGAAGATGATGCTGGATGAAGATGATGATGTGGTACAGGTAGAATGAAGATGATGCTGGATGAAGATGATGATGTGGAAAAGGTAGGATGGAGATGATGATGGATGAAGATGATGATGTGGTACAGGTAGGAGTAAGATGATGCTGGATGAAGATGATGCAGTACAGGTAGGATAAAGATAATGATCGATGAAGATGATGACGTGGTACAGGTAGGATGAAGATGACGCAGTGCAGGTAGAATGAAGATGATGATGTGGTACAGGTAGGATGAAGATGATGCTGGATGAAGATGATGCAGTACAGGTAGGATGAAGATGATGATGGATGAAGATGATGACTTGGTACAGGTAGGATGAAGATGATGCTGGATGAAGATGAAGATGCAGTACAGGTAGGATGAAGATGAAGATGCAGTACAGGTAGGATGAAGATGGTGAACTACAGGTAGGATGAAGATGAAGATGAAGTTCAGGTAGGATGAAGATGAAGATGCAGTACAGGTAGGATGAAGATGATGAACTACAGGTAGAATGAAGATGATGCTGGATGAAGATGATGATGTGGTACAGGTAGGATGAAGATGATGCTGGACGAAGATGAAGATGCAGTACAGGTAGGATGAAGATGATGCTGGATGAAGATGATGATGTGGTACAGGTAGAATGAAGATGATGATGTGGAAAAGGTAGGATGAAGATGATGATGGATGAAGATGATGATGTGGTACAGGTAGGAGTAAGATGATGCTGGATGAAGATGATGTGACAAGGTAGGATGAAGATGATGCTGGATGAAGATGATGCAGTACAGGTAGGATGAAGATAATGATGGATGAAGATGATGACGTGGTACAGGTAGGATGAAGATGATGCAGTGCAGGTAGAATGAAGATAATGATGTGGTACAGGTAGGATGAAGATGATGCTGGATGAAGATGATGCAGTACAGGTAGGATGAAGATGATGCTGGATGAAGATGATGCAGTACAGGTAGGATGATGATGATGATGTGGTACAGGTAAGATGAATATGATGCTGGATGAAGATGAAGATGCAGTACAGGTAGGATGAAGATGAAGTACAGGTAGGATGAAGATGATAAACTACAGGTAGGATGAAGATGAGGATGCAGTACAGGTAGGATGAAGATGATGAACTACAGGTAGGATGAAGATGATCATGTGGTACAGGTAGAATGAAGATGATGATGTGGTACAGGTAGGATGAAGATGAAGATGCAGTACAGGTAGGATGAAGATGATGAAGTACAGGTAGGATGAAGATGAAGATGAAGTACAGGTAGGATGAAGATGAAAATGCAGTACAGGTAGGATGAAGATGATGATGGATGAAGATGATGATGTGGTACAAGTAGGATGAAGATTATGCTGGATGAAGATGATGCAGTACAGGTAGGATGAAGATGATGATGCATTACAGGTAGGATGAAGATGCTGGATGAAGATGATGATGCAGTACAGGTAGGATGAAGAGGATGCAGTGCAGCTAGGATGAAGATGATGCTGGATGAAGATGAAGATGCAGTACAGGTAGGATGAAGATGATGCTTGATGAAGATGATGATGTGGTACAGGTAGAATGAAGATGATGCTGGATGAAGATGATGATGTGGTACAGGTACGATGAAGATGATGCTGGATGAAAATGATGCAGTACAGGTAGGATGAAGATGATGATGTGGTACAGGTAGGATGAAGATGATGCTGGATAAAGATGATGCAGTACAGGTAGGATGAAGATGATGATGTGGTACAGGTAGGATGAAGATGATGCTGGATGAAGATGATGATGTGGTACAGGTAGAATGAAGATGATGCTGAATGAAGATAATGCAGTACAGGTAGGATGAAGATTAAGTACAGGTAGGATGAAGATGATGCTGGATAAAGATGATGATGCAGTACAGGTAGGATGAAGATGATGCTGGATATAGATGATAAAGTACAAGTAGGATGAAGATGAAGATGCAGTACAGGTAGGATGAAGATGCAGTACAGGTAGGATGAGGATGATGCAGTGCAGGTAGGATGAAGATGCATTACAGGCAGGATGAAGATGATGCTGGATGAAGATCGTAATGCAGTACAGGCAGGATGAAGATGTAGTACAGGTAGGATGAAGATGATGCTGTTTGAAGATGAAGATGCAGTACAGGTAGGATGAAGATGATATTGGATGAAGATGATGAAGTACAGGTAGGATGCAGATGATGCAGTGCAGGTAGGATTAAGATGATTCTGTATGAAGATGATGATGCATTACAGGTAGGATGAAGATGATGCTGGATGAAGATGATGCAGTACAGGTAGGATGAAGATGATGCTGGATGAAGATGATGATGCAGTACAGGTAGGATGAAGATGATGATGGATGAAGATGATGATGCAGTACAGGTAGGATGAAGATGATGCTGGATGAAGATGTTGATGCAGTACAGGTAGGATGAAGATGATGCCGGATGAAGATGATGATGTAGTACAGGTAGGATGAAGATGATCCTGGATGAAGATGTTGATGCAGTACAGGTAGGACGAAGATGATGCTGGATGAAGATGTTGATGCAGTACAGGTAGGATGAAGATGATGCTGGATGAAGATGATGCAGTACAGGTAGGATGAAGATGATGATGCAGTACAGGTAGGATGAAGATGATGCTGGATGAAGATGATGATGTTGTACAGGTAGGATGAAGATGATGCTGGGTGAAGATGAAGATGCAGTACAGGTAGGATGAAGATGATGCTGGGTGATGATGATGATGCAGTACAGGTAGGATGAAGATGATGCTGGATGAAGATGATGATGTGGTACAGGTAGGATGAAGATGATGCTGGGTGAAGATGAAGATGCAGTACAGGTAGGATGAAGATGATGCTGGATATAGATGATGATGCAGTACAGGTAGGATGAAGATGATGCTGGATGAAGATGTTGATGCAGTACAGGTAGGATGAAGATGATGCTGGATGAAGATGTTGATGCAGTACAGGAAGGATGAAGATGATGCTGGATGAAGATGTTGATGCAGTACAGGAAGGATGAAGATGATGCTGGATATAGATGATGATGCAGTACAGGTAGGATGAAGATGATGCTGGGTGAAGATGAAGATGCAGTACAGGTAGGATGAAGATGATGCTGGATGAAGATGTTGATGCAGTACAGGAAGGATGAAGATGATGCTGGATGAAGATGATGCAGTACAGGTAGGATGAAGATGATGATGCAGTACAGGTAGGATGAAGATGATGCTGGATGAAGATGATGATGTGGTACAGGTAGGATGAAGATGATGCTGGGTGAAGATGAACATGCAGTACAGGTAGGATGAAGATGATGCTGGATGAAGATGATGATGTGGTACAGGTAGGATGAAGATGATGCTGGATGAAGATGATGATGCAGTACAGGCAGGATGAAGATGATGCTGGGTGAAGATGAAGATGCAGTTCAGGTAGGATGAAGATGATTCTGTATGAAGATGATGATGCATTACAGGTAGGATGAAGATGATGCTGGATGAAGATGATGCAGTACAGGTAGGATGAAGATGATGCTGTATGAAGATGATGATGCAGTACAGGTAGGATGAAGATGATGATGGATGAAGATGATGATGCAGTACAGGTAGGATGAAGATGATGCTGGATGAAGATGTTGATGCAGTACAGGTAGGATGAAGATGATGCCGGATGAAGATGATGATGTAGTACAGGTAGGATGAAGATGATCCTGGATGAAGATGTTGATGCAGTACAGGTAGGATGAAGATGATGCTGGATGAAGATGTTGATGCAGTACAGGTAGGATGAAGATGATGCTGGATGAAGATGATGCAGTACAGGTAGGATGAAGATGATGATGCAGTACAGGTAGGATGAAGATGATGCTGGATGAAGATGATGATGTGGTACAGGTAGGATGAAGATGATGCTGGGTGAAGATGAAGATGCAGTACAGGTAGGATGAAGATGATGCTGGATGAAGATGTTGATGCAGTACAGGTAGGATGAAGATGATGCTGGATGAAGATGATGATGTAGTACAGGTAGGATGAAGATGATGATGCAGTACAGGTAGGATGAAGATGATGCTGGATGAAGATGATGATGTGGTACAGGTAGGATGAATATGATGCTGGATGAAGATGATGATGCAGTACAGGTAGGATGAAGATGATGCTGGGTGAAGATGAAGATGCAGTACAGGTAGGATGAAGATGATGCTGGATGAAGATGATGATGCAGTACAGGCAGGATGAAGATGATGCTGGGTGAAGATGAAGATGCAGTTCAGGTAGGATGAAGATGATGCTGGATGAAGATGATGATGTGGTACAGTTAGGATGAAGATGATGATGCAATACAGGTAGGATGAAGATGATGATGCAGTGCAGGTAGGATGAAGATGATGCTGTGTGAAGATGATGATGCATTACAGGTAGGATGAAGATGCTGGATGAAGATGATGATGCAGTACAGCTAGGATGAAGATGATGCTGGATGAAGATGAAGATGCAGTACAGGTAGGATGAAGATGATGCTTGATGAAGATGATGATGTGGTACAGGTGGGATGAAGATGATGCTGGATGAAGATGATGAAGTACAGTTAGGATGAAGATGAAGATGATGCAGTACAGGTTTGATGAAGATGGATGAAGTTTAGTGTTTGATGGGGGCAGAACTGAGAAAACTGGTCGAGCAGGTGAACTGGGCCTGAGACAGAACCAGACCATGAGGAGCAGGTGAACTGGGTCTGAGACAGAACCAGACCTGGAGGAGCAGGTGAACTGGGTCTGAGACAGAACCAGACCTGGACGAGCATGTGAACTGGGCCTGAGACAGAACCAGACCATGAGGAGCAGGTGAACTGGGTCTGAGACAGAACCAGACCTGGAGGAGCAGGTGAACTGGGTCTGAGACAGAACCAGAACTGGAGGAGCAGGTGAACTGGGTCTGAGACAAAACCAGACCTGGAGGAGCAGGTGAACTGGGTCTGAGACAGAACCAGAACTGGAGGAGCAGGTGAACTTGGTCTGAGACAAAACCAGACCTGGAGGAGCAGGTGAACTGGGTCTGAGACAGAACCAGAACTGGAGGAGCAGGTGAACTGGGTCCGAGACAGAACCAGAACTGGAGGAGCAGGTGAACTGGGTCTGAGACAGAACCAGACCTGGAGGAGCAGGTGAACTGGGTCTGAGACAGAACCACATCGTCATGGTTACATGAAACTCATGCTGACATTTGGTGGGATGCGGAAAAATAGAGTCTGACCAAAGAGGAAGCTTCATCTATGAACAGAGTTTACAGCAGTGTAAGATGGACCACTCTGGATTCTGGTCTCTGGTCCCTGATTTCTGGTTTCTGGTCCCTGGTCTCTGGTCTCTGGTTTCTGGTCCCTGGTCTCTGGTCTCTGGTTTCTGTTCCCTGGTCTCTGGTTTCTGGTTTCTGGCCTCTGGTCTCTGGTCCCTGGTCTCTGGTTTCTGGTCCCTGGTCTCTGGTCCCTGGTCCCTGGTCTTTGGTCTCTGGTTTCTGGTCTCTGGTCTCTGGTCCCTGGTCTCTGGTCTCTGGTTTCTGGTTTCTGGTCCCTGGTTTCTGGTTTCTGGTCCCTGGTTTCTGGTCCCTGGTCTCTGGTCTCTGGTCCCTGGTTTCTGGTTTCTGGTCCCTGGTGTCTGGTTTGTGGTCTCTGGTCCCTGGTCTCTGGTCTCTGGTCTCTGGTCCCTGGTCCCTGGTCTCTGGTCTCTGGTCTCTGGTTTCTGGTCCCTGGTCTCTGGTCTCTGGTTTCTGGTCCCTGGTCTCTGGTCTCTGGTCCCTGGTCTCTGGCCTCGGTCCCTGGTCTCTGGTCTCTGGTCCCTGGTCTCTGGTCCCTGGTTTCTGGTCCCTGGTCTCTGGTCTCTGGTCCCTGGTTTCTGGTCTCTGGTTTCTGGTCTCTGGTCCCTGGTTTCTGGTCCCTGGTCTCTGGTTTCTGGTCCCTGGTCTCTGGTCTCTGGTCCCTGGTATCTGGTCTCTGGTCTCTGGTCCCTGGTCTCTGGTCCCTGGTTCCTGGTCCCTGGTCTCTGGTCTCTGGTCTCTGGTCCCTGGTTTCTGGTCTCTGGTCTCTGGTTTCTGGTCTCTGGTCCCTGGTTTCTGGTCCCTGGTCTCTGGTCCCTGGTTTCTGGTCTCTGGTCTCTGGTCTCTGGTCCCTGGTTTCTGGTCCCTGGTCTCTGGTCTCTGGTTTCTGGTCTCTGGTCCCTGGTCTCTGGTCTCTGGTCTCTGGTCCCTGGTCTCTGGTCTCTGGTCCCTGGTCTCTGGTCCCTGGTTTCTGGTCCCTGGTCTCTGGTCTCTGGTCTCTGGTCCCTGGTTTCTGGTCTCTGGTTTCTGGTCTCTGGTCCCTGGTTTCTGGTCCCTGGTTTCTGGTCCCTGGTCTCTGGTCTCTGGTCTCTGGTCCCTGGTTTCTGGTCTCTAGTTTCTGGTCTCTGGTCCCTGGTTTCAGGTCCCTGGTCTCTGGTCTCTGGTCCCTGGTTTCTGATCCCTGGTTTCTGGTCCCTGGTCTCTGGTCTCTGGTCCCTGGTTTCTGGTCCCTGGTTTCTGGTCCCTGGTCTCTGGTCTCTGGTCTCTGGTCTACCATTAACACCCTTAAACATGTGAAGTGTGTGTGTCCCAAGCGGCAACCTCCGGTGGCCAGCAGTGATGCAACCCGGAAATGGACATTTTCTGTAATATTCCCTTCATCCACTAGGGGCTGGCTCCAAGAGCGAGCAAATCCCCATAGACTCCCATGTTAAAAACGCCAACTTCACAGCAGAAATAAACAGGTTTACAGCCTGGTTCAAAAAATCATTTTAGGTTTATTAGGTCAAGTTTACCTTCATGTCAACTATGAGGGGGGTGAATTTTTTTATAACTCATTCGTTTAGATGTTATTTATTCTTCAAATTACACATAATTAAGGGCGTGTCCTTATGATTGACATGCGGCAGATCGGAAGCTCCGCCTGCCGACCGGAGGCTCCTAGTTAGCTCCTTCTTTGCTCTTAATAAGGTCTCAGTTTGTTACAGAGTCGCACAATGGCGGTGTTTAGTCAGCGAATTGCAAGTCTAAGCATGTCTTACCTTAACCATGCCGCTTAGGGGGCTTATCTTTGTTAGCTCCTCTTAGTTTCGTGTTAGCTCAGTTAGCGTTTAGCCCACAGTACGTCAGCTGTCAATCATTTGCCCCGCGGCCGCGCTGTGCCCATTTTAGTATTTTCCTGGAGTGACGACGTACGTGACACGGCAAGATGGCGACGGTAAGACACACCCACCTGGCTTCACATTTCTCTATTCAGAAGAGACCGGAAGCTACATCCAGTAATTATATACAGTCTATGGTGTGTCCGTGTGACTGAACTGTAATCTCAGCTGAGAGCTCTCACATCTGTATGTCGATACTGACGCCAGCTCTTCATCACAAAGAGCTGTGTGTGAGTGTGTGTGTGTGTGTGTGTGTGTGTGTGGGGGGGGGGGGGTGTTTGTGTGTGAGTGGGTGTGTGTGTGGGTGTTTGTGTGTGTGGGTGTGTGAGTGGGTGTGTGTGGGTGTTTGTGTGTGTGAGTGTGTGTGTGGGGGTGTTTGTGTGTGTGAGTGTGTGTGTGGGGGTGTGTGAGTGGGTGTGTGGGTGTGTGTGCACGCGTGTGTGCTCTCTGTTAAATGAAATGTGTCTCCATGCGTGCAATGAATCATGCAGGAATATCTCTAACCAGAATCCGGCAGCCTTCTGACCCGGTCTGCATCTGCAGGAGGGAACAGGGAGTTCACCAATGGCTCCCCCACCTGGCTGAAGTCAGGAACTGCAGTCTGAATCCAGCTGCTTGCTTCAGCTGTTGAACACCAGACAGACAAAAAAGGAAATAAAGTATGATTAATTACAGTGATAATGTCAGAGCTACAGGATGTTCTCAAACACAATTATAAATAGTCTCAGGAAATAATGACGAGTGCTCGTCTGGAGTCATGTTCTCCTCCAGAATGCAGGCTATGCCAGTTGTTAAAGATGGGGGTATTTTTATTCTTTATGTTTCTGACTGAAATACAAGCCTGCAGTGGTTGCATCAAAGCCCCACCAAGCATGGCGTCCTCCAGCATCAATATTCACGTGCTGGATTACGCTCTAAAAAAAAAGGATGTTAAGTCTCATTTATAAAGTTACAGATCATCATACACACCTGCTCCTGGACCAGCTGCTCCCCACACAGAAACCCCCGACGTATGATGAACCAGGTCTTTGGTTCAGTCCTCCATCCTGAGCTGATCGTTGGGCGGGAAAACCCCCATCAGAACCAGAACCAGGAGAGAAAACTTCCATCTGATGCTGACTAGGATAAAAGGTTCTAGATGCCGACTGGGATTAAAGGTTCTGGATGCTGACTGGGATTAAAGGTTCTGGATGCTGACTGGGATTAAAGGTTCTTGAGGCTGACTTGGATTAAAAGTTCTACGTACTGACTGGGATTAAAGATTCTAGATGTTGACTGGGATTAAAGGTTCTACAATTTGACTGGGATTAAAGGTTCTGATGCTGACTGGGATTAGTGGTCTTTGGATGCTGACAGAGATTAAAGATTGTAGATGCTGACAGAGATTAAAGGTTCTAATGCTGACTTGGATTAAAGGTTCTAGAAACTGACAGAGATAAAAGATTGTAGATGCTGACTGGGATTAAAGCTCCTGGATGTTGACAGGGATGAAATGTTCTCGATGCTGACTGGAATTAAAGGTTTTTTTGATCCTGACTGGGAATAAAGGTTCTGGATGCTGACAGGGATTAAAGGTTCTGGATGCTGACTGGGATTAAAGGTTCTGGACGCTGACTGGGATTAAAGGTTCTGATGCTGACTGGGATTAAAGGTTCTGGATGCTGACTGGGATTAAAGGTTCTGATGCTGACCGGGATTCAAGGTTCGAGATGCTGACTGGGATTAAAAGTTCTGGATGGTGATTGGGATTAAAGGTTGTGAAATGACTGGGATTAGAGGTTCTAGATGCTGACTGGTATTAAAGGTTCTGATGCTAACTGGGATTAAAGATTCTAGATGCCGACTAGGATTAAAGGTTCTGATGCTGACTGGGATTAAAGGTTCTGGATTATGACTGGGATTAAATGTTCTGATGCTTACTGGGATTAAAGGTTCTAGATGCTGACTTGGATTAAAAGTTCTACGTACTGACTGGGATTAAAAGTTCTAAAGCTGACTGGGATTAAAGGTTCTGCGAATTGACTGGGATTTAAGGTTCTGATGCTGACTGGGATTAATGGTCCTGGATGCTGACTGGGATTAAAGGTTCTGGTTGCTGACTAAGATCAAAGGTTCTAGATGCTGACTGAGATTGAAGGTTCTAGATGCTGACTGGGATTAAAGTTTCTGGTTGCTGACTGGGATTAAAGGTTTTGATTTTGACTGGGATTAAAGGTTCTGCAATTTGACTGGGATTAAAGGTTCTGATGCTGACTGGGATTAGTGGCCCTGGATGCTGACTGGGATTAAAGACTCTGGATTCTGACAGAGATTAAAGATTGTAGATGCTGACAGGGATTAAAGGTTCTACTGCTGACTGGGATTAAAGGCTCTAGATGCTGACTGGAATTAAAGGTTATTGATGCTGACTGGGAATAAAGGTTCTGGATTCTGACATTCTACCATCTGTGATCCTTATTTTGTTCCACGATCATTTAAAAACAATAATTTTGCAATCAGAGTGATCAGCGAAGTTTGACCAAACCAATATAATCTTTAAAAAGAAAAAGCATTATTCCAGCAGAGGCAATAATTTAGGAATTATACGTTAATTTGCGGACATTATGCACGTACCATGGATGCATTAATAACACCTGCATGGTCAAAATTTATTTCCTGTCATTGTTATCAGAGCGGCTCTGCAAATTTCATTCTAATCTGATGTTTCTCTTTATGTCAGAAATGATTATGATCGCGAGGTAAACCTCCTCTATAAACATTCGGTTTCGGACGTGATTGAATTACATTTAAAGCTTGTTATTAACGAATCCTCTCTCTTTAAAACCCGGGAGCAGCTCAACACACACAGATGACAAAACAATGCATCGTTGGTCACATGATCGAAACAATGCAGGCAAAACTTCTGGTTCTGAAGATCGAGGCAGAGTCGAGTAAACGGGCTCAAATGTAAAATCCAGAGTGGAAACATGATCCATTTTTGACGTTTGACTGAAGTCTGGCCCTCACAGGAACACCGGATTCTCGCCCATTACGTACTTCCGGTTTT
>JALJCO010005872.1:0-149130 GCA_023101725.1 Atherinomorus stipes
TTCAGCCGCTCTCTCTGTTCTTTCCATGTCTTCCGTCATTACACCCATCTCGGCGTATCCACCACTCCTGCGGGGACCTCTAGCTCCCCCTCCGCTCCCCATCACCCTGTAGGGGCTGAGTTGGATTAAGGGCTATACGGCTCTGGTGTCTCCCGGGGGTTGGAGCTCGCTACGGATGATTATGGGGTGCACGTCGCTCACCCTGACTCCTGGTGTCCGGATCGGGCTTGGGCTAACATGACTCCTGTTGTGCATCACCTGCTGTGGCTCCAGGTTTAATCCAAGTCCTGTGGGGTCTCGTTCATCATCAGACCAGGTGTCATCAGCTATGGGCGGCCATTTAGGCTGGGCCTGCATACGGAGCAGGGCTGTGTGATCTGGAACATTATTCCCTTGTTGGCCCGGGCTTAAAGAAATCAGGGGTCCCGGTTCTTCCCTTCTTGGCTCGATTTGGGAGTCGCCTTGTGCCTCTGCTGCCCTCTCCAACCACTCAGCGTACCTGGTATCCGAGAGGTAATCTCCGGGTTTAGGACCCAGGTGCCTGGTCTTCGCCTGGCTCTTCTTAGGCTTAGCTTCTTGGGCTCTTTCTGGGTTGGGATTTCCTAGGGCGGCTATGTGGAAAGGGGTTAAAGCCACAGTCCCGGGTGGGGGCTGGGCGGCTCCTGGTAGGGCAGGCTTGGGTTCCCCGCTGGCTCCGGAAGCCCTAAGGGCTCTCTCCATCCTTTCTGCTTGTTGCTGCAGGCTGGTTACCCAGATTATTTGGTCAATAGCTTCTTCTGTCTTTTGTACCTCATGATGGTATCGTAGGGCCGCTGTCACGGCGATTTCAGCGTCTCGCCAGGAGTATGTGCCATTCCTCAGTCCATCCGATCCGATGACAATTCTTCTGAATCCATGGGCTTCTGCTGCTCGGAAGCCTTCAACTAATCCCGCCAGCAGGAGTCTGGTGTACTTGGGCACACCCATCTCCGAGTCATACAGGGGGAATGGGATCAGAATAAACGCATGGCAAAAGCGGTCACCGGTCAGGAATACTTCGGGCTTGGTCACACCTGGTGGCTGGAGCAACTTCTGTCTGGTTCGCTCCCGGGATCTGATTTTTAATTCCTTCCCGTAACGAGCAGCCACGATGGTCCTGTATCCTTTATTGCGAGGCATAAGCAGGGGGTCCGTGAGCATGAGCATGGCATGCGTGTTTATTGCCCAGGGGTCTCCGCTCCACGTCCAGTAACTTAGGTGTGGTTCCAGCTTGATCTCGCGGGTCCCGACTGGGAGAGCCTCCAGTCGTGGCAGTCCCTCCCTCTTAGGTCTAGGTTCACTCGCTCCGTCAGCTCCAGTCAGTTCGGCCATTTCTCGTGCTATTTTAAGGGCTGTTCTAATTCCCTGAGTAGGCCCAAACTGGGAGTCTTCTCCGACGAGGCTTGGGGTCTGAGTGCCACGCCCGTCACCCATCCGCTCCGGGGTTCGGTTTCCTGTGGTCAGTGCCTCCGGCACCTGCTCTTCCTCTGTGTCATATTCTAGTCTCCTGGCTGGATCAGCCTCGTCGTCTTCTTCTTGCTCCAATTCCAAAAACCGGGGCATGTGCCCGTAGCCTGGGGAGTCCGCGGTCCATGCGGCCCTCAGAGGTGCAGACCAGGTTGCGGCTCTGGCTTTGCTGTTAATTAACCTGGGTTCACAGCCGGTGTTTTTTCCTAACATCTTGATTATGGGATCGTAGTCCGGGTGGGGACTAACAAGCCCCTGGATGGCGTATGGAGTCAGCTGCTTCACCGTGCGCCTCCACCATATGACCCACAACATCAGGAATTGCTTCAAACTGGAGGGAGGGGAATGAACTAATACCCACTTGCAGCCGGTTAAGGTGTCCTTCTTTTCAGAAAGCAGCATATCTCCTGCTCGGAGCTTGAGCAATTCCCCCATGACCACGTCCGGGTGGTTCCATAGGTTCTTCCATCTGTTAATTCTCTCTTCGATCCAATTGTGTGTTCCTCCGATCAGGGGCAGTACCATCACAGGTATCCTGGAGGACCCTGGTTGGGAAGGTTCCTCCTGGTCTGACTGATACTCTTCCCCACTTTCCTCCTCATCTACGACTGATACGGCACGACTGGCTTGACTTCCTTCTTCTACGGCTTCGGTGGTCCCGGGGTCTCCTGATCCACCGGGCGGTGGTGCTGGATTACTCTTCCACATGTCCTCCTGTCTTGTACTCCACTTTATAGGTTTGACGTTGGCGTCGTGGAGTCCTGCAATAAGCCCCGCTCGTGAAGCCAGTGTCGCTATCAGTGCATCATAGTTGGGGCTCGGGCTGATTAGGAAAGTTAATTTATACTCCCCCAGGTCGATTAGGGTTTTTCTCATCCACTCTATCCAGGGGTCCAGTCCCACTGCGGGTCCCTGAGGGGACCGTATAACCACTAGCCAGATGCCGGACCTCTCCAGCCTGTCAGAAAATGCAGGGACCCGGGGTCCCCCCTCGAGACACGCGTGGGCCCGTTCTGTAGATTCCCAGGTATCAATCCACCTCTTCCTTACTTTACTGGACCAGTCCATGTATGAGGTTCCATATGGTATGATGCCAACGGAGACCCTGGTTTTCCCCTCTACATTGGGCAGGATCACCGGCGCTGTTTCTCCCCTAGGGGTCCCAGGCGGGTGGGCAGAGGGTCCTGGCCCCTCTGTTCCTTCAGGGTGAATGTCACCCGGCATCGTGGTTGGGTAGGGGTCTGGGTTGTATTGAGGGTCTGGCAGGAGCTCCTGCCGGGGACCTCTCGGCTCGGTCAGGTCGTTTAGGAGGGGTTCTTGGCCCCCGTCCAGTTGTTCGGCTTGGCTCTGTTCTTCTGAGGTTGCCATGGTTAGGGTTTACTCTTTTTAGTGGCGTTTGCTCTGGGTCTCGAGTTGCTGCTGCGTCCAAAGCCCTCCCTTGGGCCTGTCGGGCGGGGATGGAGGCCCAGCGGGGGTTGTTCAGCTCAGTCGGTGGGGGATCCTTCCACTTCACTTTAACCGACCTAAGCTTGTTATTCTGTGGCCTATTCTCAGGTGACACAGTTCAGCGGGACCTTTCAACCAGGTCCCCTGTTACTCAGGGTCAGTGATGGGGCAACTTACCCCACACTGTACCGCGGACAGTGCAGATCCTTGCGGGCCACTCCCTGCAACACCGTCGGCCCCAACCAATATCCAGGGGTGCGGCTGCCCAGGGAGTGTCAGACCCACACGTCCAGTTGGTGTGAACCCCTGTGGTGTACCCCAGCAAGCTGCAACCTTCGAGAAATAATCCACGGTCCAGCTCCTCTGGGCGTACGGGGTGTCACACGTACCAAAAAACCCAATAAAAACCTTTACGGTGTGCACCCGATGGCTGACACACCCAACAGCACCGCGGTCCCTCAATACTCCTGGGTGCGGTAGCTGAGGGTGTTGGGTTGGCACACCGCCCAAAAATCAGGGTCCAGTCCGTTAAAGTCCTAGGGCATCGTCGCCCCACGTTGGGCGCCATATCAGAAAACCCTCGATCCGTGGATGGTATAAATCGGGAAAACCAGCTCTCCAGTAACGGGTCTAGTCAGCTAAAAGTCCCCAAAGGGTTATTTAAGCCAAGTCTAAGCTGGTGGCGGGGACAATTCGTCCGGACAACTAACTTCCTTAATTCAATAAGGTCTGCCCCTCTACAGCTGCGAGTCTCTCTCGGGTGAACAACCCTTTTCCCCGGACCCCCTCAATCAGCTACCTTATCTTATCGAAAGCTTATCCCCTAAACGTTTTCCGAGCACTTGTTCAGATCCGGAATATTTAACATCCAGGAAAGTACAGGATGCTGGGACATGTTAATAGGCTAAAACCAACCTGTTAGGACCATTTAAAGTTGTTAGAAATAGGCAGGAAATTACCTAGACCACTTCACTTCCCTCAATGAGGGTAGCAACCATCGAACTGTGAAACCGTGAAATAATCACTAATTATTCTTCATGCAGGTTAAATTTATTAAAGCAGTTTAGCAGGGGATGACAAGGAATAAACAGCTTAAAATAATCAAAAGAACAATCAAGTAACAATTTATAAAACCCAATATAAATGAGATAATCATCCGTCTCCAACACCTTAATCTAATTGTGGGTTCCGATTCAGTAAAACAATCAAAAATGGGATAACTGAAATTAAATCCGGTAATAAAAAGTCCAATAGTCAAAGAAAATCCAACAATTCCCAAACTAATCAAAATAATCTCATCATAATCCAACATCTTAACTTCTCCATTCTGTGTAAAATGTCTCACAAATTAAGCCTAATTATCTCTCAGTCTACCTTTAAATGTTGAAAGTCCTTTGGAAACTCAAAGCTGATAACCTGTTAAAAATTTAGGAGAGTGGTTCAAAGTCCAGTGTCCGTGGCCTCGGATCGGACCTCGAATCCACTTGTGTGCCCCAGTGACAGCTGTCCTGGACCCTCCGTCCTGAGGGTCCAAACTGTCACTGTTAGAAGCACTTAGGCCAATGCTATCAGTCCAGAAGCTAAAATCCTTTTCAGTTGAAAGTTGGTTGAGATTACGTCCAGATCTGGTGTTAAAAATTCAACTGAAAAATAAGCTTCCTGTCCGATTCCTTCAGATGGTAAGGATGCATCCTGCCTCTTCAGATCCACGGAACGTATCTGCTATAATAGCACTTTAGAAGGTTCTTTTATCACCTTGGTTGGAGGGTGATCACAAGGCCCGGTCTGGTCCATTTCATTGGTTTGAACAATGGATCCTTCCAGAACGATGACTTAATGTCATGTGTTGTTTACTGCTAAAAGTTAGGGAGTTTCCAAGTTCCCCTTTCTTTGGCGCTGCAGAGAGCTAGGGAGTGTCCAAGTTCCTCCTTTTGCTGGTTACTCACTGTTTTAACAGACTTCAGCTGTTGTTTTTCAAATCCTACCTCGGGTTATGCTTAGTCATTCTGACTTTCATATTCTTCTTATATTTCAGACAATTGATTACATTTATCACACATCATTTCATTATTTCAATCATATTTCTATTATCTGCTTCAATACTCTCCTTTATGCTACCCCATTCGCAGGGCGGGGGTAGGAACTTAAAACCAGCTCTCCCTGTGTTCAGCAGTTTCCTTCATTCTGACTTATATATTGTCAGCAACCCTTGATTTAGCAATCAATAATTACATATTTTACTCATTTGTTACTCACACGAATATGTAATATATGTAATACATTTCTGTGATTAATAACTCATTTTCTTATGCTCAAAACTGTCATCAAAAAGTCTCTGCTGGCCTGTAGGTCAAAGGTCGGAGTGTGGACTTAATGGGGACTGGCTCCTGTCATAAACATGAATAACATAATATAAAAAATATATTATGAGTTTGTCACAAACACATCTATCACAAGTATGATTCGTGGAATAAAATCAGACTCCTACAAGAAGAAATCAACAACAAATCAGGATTATAAACAAAATCTACAACATTTTACTACAAAAGAATTGAGGGACAACAGAAAAAACTGATGGAAATTTATTTTAAAAAAGAGATGAAATGGTGCAGTAATAGATCACATTGAAAATAAAAAGGTATAATTGAAATAATCTGTAAATAAACCTGTGGTTTATTTACTTAGACAGGCCATTAAGGCACAAAATTTAGTTGAACAATTTATTTATTTAAACTTTTCTTAGAATTTTTTAAGAACTTCCAAACATAACAGACATTTTCTGTCTTGTATTTCTTAGAAATTCTTTCTTTCCGAGTGTTAGATGTGTGTTTCTAGATGAAGCTGTTAGATGAAAGATTCTGGGCTTCCATTAGTGTTAGCATTAGCATTAATGTTAGCTGACGCTCCAGACTTCCCAGCTCTGCTTTCTTATCTCCACTCACTAATCCGTATTTAATAAACTGGAGTGGATTTTTGCCTCTTTAGGGCGGTTTGGGACCATTTTTATCTTCAATATTTAGTTTTATTTCTTCTTTACAACGTTAGCTACAGGCTAGCGGCTAGCTGAGTGTCTTCTTCTGCTTGTTTGTAGAACTCTGACAAATTAGCGCCACCAGGTGGGGGGAGGCTGAATTGCAACTCATCCAGTCATAAATAACAGTGAAAATTCAAGGTCCTGCGGCCCACATGTGCAGAAGGAAAGTTTTTTCGCGGCCCTCTAGGTGCTACTTGAGGCCCAAGTTTGGGCCGCGGCCCTGTGGTTAAGATCACTGGACACTGATCACTGGTTTTATCCATTATTGTAGCCATGCAAGTGGTGCACATGAGTTCTAACCAGTGTGAAGAGTTTTCCATTAGTCCAGTATGTGCGGCTGCAGAAAACCAAGTTGTTGACAAGAGTTAACTATGCTGGATAAACAGTCATGGTAAGTGAGCTGTCTTTTGTTACTCTGCAGTGCATCGTATCGTGTTAATTGTTATAACTGGGTTTAGACAAGCACAGCCTTTTCACCAAAAGTTGAAATGTGAATAAATCCTTACAACTTATTTCCAGCTGCTACAGTTGCCGATCCTGAGCGTGTGCAGAATGGGGGGGGGGGTTTGGGGTTTCAGCAGCAACCTAAAAAGTTGCAATTCTTTCTTCATCTGCTAGGGGCTGCAAAACAGAGCACATAAACAAAAAATAAAATAATCATGTTAAAGAGACCAACTTCCCAGCAGAATAAACATGTTTGAGGGACGAGCCGGATACTTGTTTCAGCAGACCAGTGGTTCTCAAACTTTTTTTGCAGCGCCCCCTTTTCATTGGAAATTATAATGTCAAACCCCTGCTGACTGAGAAAGAAAAAAGAGAGGGGGGGGGGGTTCTGCGATATTTACAGCGGAACTTAGTAACTTTTTTACATTAGTAAATGTTTTCAGAATCTCCGTGGGGCTAAATAAAGTGTTTACAGAGCGATTCGATGCCACATTTCTGCTGCACCTGCCACCAGCAGCACTTCAGTCATGTCCTTTCTGCAGAGAAACAAATCAGCTTCTCCAATGAAGACACGTTTGCCATCAGCTGATGTGGAGGCTCACCGGGCAGACGGGGACATCGGCCTTACTGATGACCCAGTAACTGGGTCAAACACTTTTTCACACAACTGTATTCTTTAAATTATTCAACAAACATGAACAAATAGATATAAATACAGTAGTTCTATCATGGCATGAAGCCTCCAAGCGTCTGAAGTACAACGCTGTACTCGGTGCTTTTGCCAGCAGCCACGGGTCGAAACATTTTTATACAACGCACAAAGTTTCAACAAACAACGGGAAAGTACAGGACAAGGAGGATCGTGGATCGTCTTTGACTTCGATGCTTCAGACCATGAAGTAATTTCCATTAATTTCAATTTTAAAAAATATCTAAACTTGCACCCTGAATGACATGAGGACAGTGAACCAGATTTCCATGTCAGGGTGGTTTGAACTATATTATTGGGTTTATGTGAATTTCTTTGATCACCGTAAATCCAGCATTTTTCAGTCAACACAACCTGGATTATTGACTAAATATGATGGTATGATAAGTTTGAATTGAATTATAATGCAGTAATTAGTATTTTTTCACTAATGGAGGTTTTTTTTAATCTCACTGGTAGAGAAATCTGGCTCACAGAGTGTATTCACATCATAGATATCACAGGTTTTAATAAAAAGCTTGGCAGCAAGATAATTAAGTGAGCAGGACTGAGTGCAGGCATGCGGGGGGGTATTATTA
Organism: Atherinomorus stipes; assembly: GCA_023101725.1. Lineage (NCBI taxonomy): Eukaryota > Metazoa > Chordata > Actinopteri > Atheriniformes > Atherinidae > Atherinomorus > Atherinomorus stipes. Next base: position 7,697 of record JALJCO010005872.1, read on the forward strand.
AAGAGGAGAGGGGAAGAAATAGAGGAACGCATCCTCTCTAACAAAGCCCGTCAAGCCTACAAGATAATTTCAACAAGCTCATATTCAAATTGAAAGCTTTGAACTGTCACCTGCAGCCGAGCAGAATTTATCAGCAGCTTTACTTCTGCTTCCACAAACGGACGACAACAACCCCCGTTCTTTCACTTCGGGACTCACATTCTTGGTTGGCACTTACACCTCCTACTAAAATCAGTCTTTAGTGGTCCAGAGAACCAAAGTGGTGCTTGAGAACAAACATCCAATGTGGGATCACGCACCATGAAAAAGCAAATCCATTATCAAAGACAAAAACAGCTGAATGGATTTTTACTGCAGAAACCCAGAAACTTCTAAATGTTGTGCCTGTGCTGGAAGATTTTCTGTTTTCCTTTTAATTATTGATGTTATTCTTTGCAAAAGTTCGTTTTTTGGGACACTAAGGGTGAATCCCATCCCACCCCTCACCACCCCTAATATCATTTAGTATATTTTTAGAGCCTAAACAGTACTACATCTTACTTTCACGAAGCACGCATATGCGCATTTACGAAACTACGGAAGCCCTCGGTGTTCAGAGCCTACTCTGCCGATAATACAAGCGTAGAAGAAGAAATTCTCTGTTTACATTGTGCTAAGAGCGACAGAGCTGCAGACAAACCGGGACAAACACAAGAGGGTCCAAGAGGGGTTGATATTGATTTAAAACAAAGAAAGAAAGAAAAAGAGAACGTGATCTCGTCTGCTGCGGCTTCGGTAGTTTCATGAACGTGGATCAGCGTGTTTGCAGGAGATGCGATGTAGTACTGATGTAGTACTGATGTAGTACTGATGTAGTACTGATGTAGAACTGATGTAGTACTGATGTAGTACTGATGTAGTACTGATGTAGTACTGTTTAGGTTCTAAAAATCTACTAAATGATGTCGTTTCCAGTAAATTCTGGACGCTACCCACTCAGGACACGTGGATTACATTGGACGAGCAGTATGGAGGAATATTGACACGTTTTTGTGGACTTTTAGGACCTTTTTGGCTCGGACCCCGGTGAACTCCATTATATGAAAGTTGGGGGGAAACGAGAAGCCTTCCTGATCGCCGGCTGCATTTGAGATATTAAAAAAGTGCTGCAGAGTCTTTCTCACCATGAGGGGAAGTGGAAGATAAAGTTACATCATTCTGTGGGTGGACTATTCCTTTAATCCACAGCTGTAGACGGCTGATTTCTCCAGATTTGCAGCGACAGCTCAGCATTCATCTACTTCCACACCAGCTGCTGGAGAGCTTCACTCACCGCCAGGTGGACGTAAAGATGCTGAGCGAAGGCGGCGGCGCTCAGAGCGTCTGCTTGTAAACAAACAGCTAAGCTAGCGTTAGCTTGTATTTAGCTTAACGGCTGGTCATAAAGTGCCTGTTTACAAACCTGCTAGTCTGATCTGACCGCTGACGTTTCACCTCGCATTACTCTTCCTTTCTTTCTCTCTTTTTTCTTTCTGTCTCTGCGTCATCTATGGGAATTGATGAAATATGATTGTAACCCGATCACTTCTTGATCTGTTTCTCATATCCGGTCTCAGTTCTTGCTGCTCTTAAACGTGTTGTCGGCTAAGCTAGCTGCTAGCGTTACCACCGCCAGCTGCCGCTTTTGCTCGACAGCATTTGTCGTCCGATCTTTTAAAGCCGAACAACTTCCAAACCACAGACGTGACTCCTCTTAGTTCCTCCTGGTGAACGTGCGCTTCACTTTGACAGCTTTGACCAGCTCTTCACATGCTGTGGTGTTTGTGTCCGGCACTGAAATCGCTCCCCACTGAAACACGTTCCCATTGCACACGTTCCGCCTGTGGTCTGGACTATTTACCGGTATATGAAAAATACATATAACGAAAATAAACACCGGTTTTCGGTATGTACCGGTATACCGCACGGCCCCACTCTGATTGCAGAAACTAAACGTGTTGTGGGATAACTTTTATGGTCCAGGCAGCTCCGTGCGTGAGCTTGAGTGATGGTGAATCTCATTATGTTGCATTCCCCTCCGAGCCACTTCAACAATTACTGAAGCTGAAGACTAGACAGAAATGAATAAAACCCACACATCCATTGATTAATGAAGTTCCCTTCATGCAGGAGGTTCATTTTAAAAAGAAGCAGTGCCCATATTTATGAACTGTTCACTTAAAAAAAAAAAAATATATATATATATATATAAATAAATATATAGATAGATAGATAGATAGATAGATAGAGAGAGAGAGAGAGAGAGAGAGAGAGAGAGATATTTGTAGTTATATGTATATTTCGCATTAGTTTGGTTGTGTATTCTCATTACCCAAAATATCTGGACTTAAAAAAACCCTGAAAAACGAACGAGGATTTAGTTCATACTGACTTGGCTGCTCTCGGTTCCAGCATCCTGAGCAGCTCCATTAAAATGTTGCAGATCATTTTGGAGACTTCACCTGTCTCTCCTCCTTATTTTGTTCTGCTTTTGTTCTACCTATAATTTAGTTGTGCTGCTTTTCCTTTATCAAAAATAATGTGAAAATTTTGTCTGCAAAGACGAACTGAGGACAAGAACTACACTCTTCTCCTCTTCTTCGTCCCCCCCCCCCCAAGACTGAATTTTTCTTCATTTGTGACATCTATCTTCGTTAAAGGGATATTCTGTAAGTTCTCCTGTTTTTTATTCACAAAAACTGATTATTTGGTTCAAAACTGTTTTTTCATTAATCAGTAATCACTCCCATCAACAAACTGAAGTGCTCCTCTAAGTTCTAAATTTGCCGTTCGTATCATTCATTTATACATCGAGCGGGGCGGCTCGGTGGGGGCTGCCATGTCGTATCGCCATGTTTTTGCGTTCGGGAGAAGCGTGACAGCAGGAAAACACAGAAACTCACCGGACAAACCGGAGTTTTCAGCTCAGTTCGAGGTAATGCCTTTGAAAAGTCACCGCGCTGCAGTGGGAGAAACCAGCGTCTCACTGATGCTGCGTTCACGTGCAGTCGGGCAGACGGCCGTCGGTAACAAACCAGATGTCATTTTAATCAATGAAGCCGAGCGAAAGACGGTAAAACATGGGTCAGGGAAAACAATACGACATCGCCATGACAACCGAACAGATGTGGACTGATGTCACTGTAACTGACGGACCACGTCTTCACATAGAGGCCGGTGATAACTTTGCATGCAGCGGATGTCGTCGGTCTGCCCGGTTTCACGCGAACGCAGCATGAAAAGTACGAGGGAGCTGCTCCCGATTACACAATGTCCCTTTAATTCTTCACCAATACTGATAAAATCTTAAATCTCAGCTTTACTACAACCTCAGAAGTGTGCCAGTAGATTGTACGTTTTTCATTATAGGTTTGCAACCCTTAAGCAGAGGCCTAAAAACAGACAAAGGATTGAAAGGGTTAAATCTGTTCATTTCTCCTCTTAACCTTCAACATTACAAAAGATTGATGAGCAGTGTGGGTAACAGCAGTCGTATTTTTATCAGACAAAGACGTGGAGTCAGATTCTAAATTAGTTACGGGGAAAAATGAATACTACAGAACGTGACGGTAACACACGTTTAGATCTCTGCAGTGCAGTTTAAACACCCCAAATCCTGCATCTGAGATGCTACAGCCTCACCATGATTTATTTTTTATGCTTGCTCCTGAAGGAAGAGACTGTCCTGATTTCCAATAAGTCCCAACCACAGAATAAAGTCTGTGACTTGTGAGGAATCGAACCACCACGATAAAATCTCCTGCTGAGCAGCGCTCCACTGCAGCAGGCAGCGTTTTCCATGGATTAAATATCACTCTGTGACAAACTCCTCAGAATGGGGGCAGTGAGGTCTGCAGATTTTCTGTTGTAAGTCAGGGCCTAATCCATCCGGTCACCCAGTTTTCTTTTAGATTAGCTCATAATAAAACAGTTCATCCAACTGCGGAAGCTGCACCTCCCGAGGTAAAAAGTTGATATTTTGTGATGAACTACCTTCTCCCCACTGCACAGATGGAAGTGACCACTTCATGTTTCATTTGGACACAAAATGGAAGGCTGGATGACAAGCAGATGAAGGGAAGCGGGAGGTGTACTTGCCTTTGCGTGTCACCCTTGACATCGCAGATTAATCCACACAGATGGGAACCTATCCAAGAGAAGACATTGATTAACAAGAGAGGAAGCAAATATAGCCTTTTGTTAAGAGTGGATCCATCACGTCACCCATGCTGCCAGCTTTTCTGGATGTCACTCCATCTGTGCTTGGAATATTTTATATGTTACACGCATGCTGCTGCCAGGATTTTAGCCACAATCATGCCTAACATCCAGGTTTTAAATGAAATAATCCAAATCTAAAACATTAATAATGCGTGGGAAAACTACCAAACTATAACGATGTGCTGTGTCTGTCCTGATGAGTTTTTCCTTTCTGTTTATATCTTTGTTGTTCATCATCACCTGCAACAGCAGGTTTCCATGCAGGGCAGATAAACAGCAGATCACATCATTAAGATCACAGCATTTTTTACTATGGATCAGCGCGAGCCTCCGTCACAACCCGCACTTCCCGTGACCACGAAGCTGGTGGGGGTGAAAACATGCCTCGCATCTGAACGGTCTGTCTTTGTAATTATGTTGAAATGTCGTCCAGTTATTCTGAAAGTCTTCCTGCCGACGGTGGAAAACAGATACGAAGCAAACTCGTGTCTGTTGGACTCGGTGATGTCATCGTCTGGTTAGATGAACCTACATTATGACCCGATTATTCGGTCTCTGCCAGACACGTGACTTTTGTTGCTAAGACGCCATTTTAGGTGTATAAAAGTCAGCGGTCCGTTTATCAAACAAGCGTGGAAATGAGCGCACATCTGATCATATAAATGATCTTATTATTGTATCCACGTGTGATTCATAAATGTTCCTGTCTGACCAAACAATAGAATCTACGTCAGAAATCCCTCCTCATCCAGCTGCTTCTACCCTGAAGCAGCAGCGCAGACAGGCGGAGGCTGGTCCAAGCCTGACCCGGACTGTCGGATCTGAGCCTGACCCGCACAGAGACAGAAGAAAAAATAACTTTCATTAGCTAAGCTAAGAAACAGTCTGCTGACTGAGCACTTATAGACTATAACTTTAGGGTACAGATTACTTAATAGAAACGACGGATCGCCTCCTGTCTTCTGTCTCCAGGAGCTGCAGGTGTCAAACCAGCCAGATGATCTTAACAGCAGAGTGTTATAACTTCTGATGAAGGCGACAACTGATCGCCAAAAATGTCAAGATAAATCAGACTTTATTATCTCACTGTTGATGTCTGAATAAAGAAAAGAAAGCTCGGCTGCTTGTAAGAAGACGGACAGTCGGGCTGCAGAAAGGCGCAGGTGCATCGGACCAGCGGGAAACGCTGCTTTAGACTCAGAGAAAGTTTGCAACACAACCCTGACCTGTGTGGAGCTGTACGATGCTGTAACTTGTCAAGACTTTATTGACAAGTTAAATAACAGAAATACTAGTTTATAAACATTATGCGCAGCCAGAAGGGCAGACGCGCTGGTAACTGCAGCTCCCAGGAGACACGGAGTTGAGTGGAGGAGATCCGTTTCTATAAATTAATCTATACATTAACGTTGTACAAGTGTTCATTCGGTAGACTGTTTCTTAGTTTAACTAATGAAAGTTATCGTTTCTTATGTTCCTGTCCGGGTCAGGCTCAGATCCGACCAGCCTCCATCTGTCAGCGCTGCTGCTGCTTCAGGAGAAACAGCTGGATGACGGTGCATTTCTGACCAATATTCTGTTGTTTGGTCAGACACGAACATTTTATAAATCACACATGGATTCAGTCATAAGATCATTTTTATGATCAGATGTGCGCTCATTTCCACGCCGGTTTGACCACTGACAGTTTTACGCCTGAAATGGCGTCAAGCGCTGGTTACTGCTGGTTAAGCAACAAATGTTACGTCACTCGGCGGAGACCGATAAGCTACTTAAGTATGTTTGGAGTTTATCCGATTTAAAACAGTATAACAGAGCAGGAACGGCTGTCGTTAACATGGCCCGGAAGAGGAAGTGTCAAAATCCGGGGAACTTCCGGTAAGCGTGATGAATCCCCTATAAAGTTTTTGGTTTTGGTTGTTTTTTTTTTTTTTTTTTTATCAGTCACAAAAGTGATCCGAACATATTGTTAGATGTTTCCATGGTTTCCAGAGTGAACTGTCAGCATTTATGGGCTTGATAGCCATAGCCACTTAGCACGTCGTTCGTGGCTTTTCTGTTGTTTCGGGAACTGGAACGAACATCATCTCTTGTCCGTGTGGTCGTTATGTTTATGGCAGCCAAACACAGCGGGACTACACGGTATTTCCAAAGTAGAATAAACGAAGACCGACGTGTAATAAAGCAGGTAATCAAAAGGCTCCTCTATGCAACGAAGCGATGTTTTTAATATTCTGCGTGCACAAGACCAACCTGCTAGATTCACAGTTCCTCCATCTCCATCATGTCACAAACGCAAGTAAACAGAATGTCGCTAACTGCTAGCAGATGTTAGCTAGCTGCTGGAAACGCCTGACGAGTGCGCGCAGCTTCCGCATCATAGTATTACTCTCACCAATCAATCAGTCTCATTGATCGGTCTCGCCTATCACCCGTTCTTACTACGGTAGTGAAAGTGATCGACGAGCCAGTAGACAGATGAAAGAGTTCAGGACTGCAGAGATGATGTGGAATAATATTTATATATTTAAAGCTTATAGTTAATCATAGGTGTGGGGCAGTGAACCCAATTTTACCCAATATTGCAAAAATTGTTGAAAGAAACATCTATGACGCCTTTAAAGGTGGACTCGGAGTTTTCCCCCTGAAAATAAACACTGGACTTGTGAGTGAAATCCAGCTACACCTGCATCTTTGGGCCTACACCCCCCCTACCCTGACTCTATTTTGTTTTTTTCCCTTTGTTTTGATGTGTTCGGGACGTTTCTGGGCGGAGATTTGCATATTGTCTCCAGCCAATGACAGAGCTAAAGGGATAGCGAAACTATGGTTACAAAGTTCATGTTCCAGTCTACGTGATTTCCATCATGATGGTGCGAGGCCTGACTGACAGAAAGCAGCAGTCTGCAGGTACATCAGCATCACTGCAGTCAGGGATGGTGACATCACAGGATTTCATCAAAGTTTCTAAGCACTGCAGCTACATTTGCCTTCGTCACACTCTCTCGGATGATCCAGTACAGCTGTTCAGGAAAGTGCCTGCAGAGTTCATTGCAATCATTACGGTCATTTACTCACAGGTCACCTCATTCAGTTGTATGTTTGTGAGAAACGGTGCTTAAGTGTTGATGTGAGGCACTTTGGCATAACCCCCCAATGCTCTTCCTTACTTTTCTGAACGCTGCTCCTGCATTTACCCGAGAGTTTCCTTCTCTTTGAACAAAAGAATCGGTGCTGCGTTGACATTTCCTTTTTTCAGCTGTGGCAGCGTTAATCCCTGAAAACAATATGCTCCCTTTCTCCAAAACTGGAGAGGTAAGCCTCCATCCGTGATCCTCTTCACAGTCTGTCGTGTTGCGATTGCCTGTGCTTAATGCCATTAACTTTTTCCACTTTTCATATGAAAAGTGAATGCATTATAAATGAGTCATTTCAGCAGCTTGTTTGTTGGAGTTGCACGGGTATAAACATTAAGCTCATTTACTCAGAAATGAGTGAATCACACGGGTTTGAACCACGCTCCAGAACAAGTTTATATTGTTGTAGCCACATGGCCAAGAAAGATTAGACTTTTGTTGTCTGAATAAAAGCAAAGGACACTGGACTTGGACTTTACTGGCCAAGCAGCTGAGGGGTCTGTTCAGAAGCATCTCTAATAAATTCCTTGCTCACTAATGATTCGTACATTTGCACTGACTCATTCTGAATAATGCAGCTCTGCTCTTGGATTCAAACGGATATCCCCCACTTGTTAGGGACCGCCACGGCCCTCTGCAAGCACAGAACAATTGGCTTATTTTACATAGCTCAATTTTAGTTTTACCATGTTACTCCAGTTTCTGTTATTTAGTCTGACAAATCGGCCAACAAGACAGCCGAGCCTCGATAAACATGGACACATACGAACTCTACCGAAAGTCCTGGATTGTATGTTTCCATGCCTGAATCTATGCAATCCTACTGCTCATAATTAGCCACAGATGCTTTAGCAGAGGTGGAGAGAAATGGTTTAACATTTGGATTTATTAGATTAGCATAAACATATTGCTCGCATACCACTTGAATTCAACGCTCCAATTCCAGTTTTTACTGGCACACAAGAAAACTATTGTTAATGTGAAAAACAACCTGCTGGATATAAATGAAAAAGTAACCCTGACATTCTTACTGCAGCGCCTGAATCACTGCACCATGTAATTGACCTTGTCTCCTCAATGGAGTTTGGAGCCCTCTTCCGCAGCGAATGTGTGGTGGAGTGCATTTAGAGGGATCTTTACATAATTGCATGAGGTTTTCGAACCAGTGAAAAGCTATACAAAATCCCAGACTATCCGTTATTAATTTGGACACAGAACAATGGGCAGATGGAGCGGGTAATTGTAAGGAGTTGCTGAGCAGACAGCAGAGTGTTTAATAGAATTAAAGTGTGATTTTCACCCCACAGGCGATAAATCTTATCTGCTTTCCAGAATATTCCTTTCTAGCAGCAGCTGCAGGGATGCTGCATGTTCATGTGCATACACCTCTGTTTGTTTGCTCCCTAGGCAAAAACACTTCGCTTGTATAAGAGTTAAAAATGGCTGCAGCTGCTACGCTGAGCATTTTTTAATCACAATGGGTAAGGATTCGCTCACCAGCCACTTTATTAGGCACACCTGCTTATTTCTTTGAACAAGCAGTTAATTAGGAAATCATACTGGAATAACAATGGATTCAGGCATGTAGACATGGTCAAGGCCACTTGCTGAAGCTAAAAAAAATGATTTCTTGTTCCAGCTAAATGCAGGATACCATCTGACGACATGTTGATCCTTGAAGCAGATTGGCTTCAGCAACAGAAAACCACACCAGGTGTCAGATAACAGGAACCAGAGTACAATTCACACAGACTCATTATCGGGTCAATGGGTCTCGTTTCAGCTCCATTCAGATAGAAGGCTGTATATATTCATGGACCACTTTGGGCCCTTTAGAGCCAACTGAGCATCATTTAACCACCACAGCCTACCTGAGTATCGTTGCTGACCATGTCCATCCCTTTATGACCACAGTGGAGCATCCTCTGATGGATATCCAGCAGGATAACGCGCCATGTCACAACGCTCAGATTAGGGCTGGGAAAAAAATCGATACACTGAAATATCGCGATATTTTCATATGCAGATTTCATATAGAGATTCAAAAATGCAATATTGATCTATTTTACCAACGAAATCTCGCGAGATTTCGTAAAATAATGGTGAAATCTCGCGAGATTTCACAAAAACCTGCAAGATTTCTTGACTGAACAACGAAATCTCACGAGATTTCATTAGTAAAATAGATCAATACACACATTTTTACATACCGATATGATATCAGCATATGAAAATATTGCAATATTTCAGTGTATCGATTTCTTTCCCCAGATCATCAACTGTTTTCTTGAACATGGCCTGCAAGAGTGCAGATGAGCCAACAAGCATGAGTTCCCCACCTGCCCATATGGCCACCATTGATTTTTTATTTTTTAATTCAATTTTTTCAAACATGTTAAACACAACAACAACATAAGGAGAAACAAACGAACAAAGCAATAAGCAAAAGAAAGCAGGTGGCGGTTCACCCACACCTGAACATAAACAATCTAAGCCTACAATCATATTCCATGTTTGAAAAAGAACGTGAAGAAGTACGAAACTTATAAACTCCCACCCTCTTCCACAGTAACGTTTTGCTCAGTTCCCTACTCAATAACCGGAGCACAAGCAACATTTCCACCAAACCGTCATGTGGACATTCATGTGCAAGTACACCAAAACGAAACCCTAGACATGCTCCCCCCTAATGAAAACAGAACAACCTCAGATACCCCCGCCCCCAAAAACCTCCCCTCATATCTATATATCCACACAAAAATCCAAAACAAAACACATACCAGCCAATAACCATCAGCAACACTCAGTAAACAGCTGGCAGACCCGAAGAACCTCTACACTTAGATATCGTTGATAAAACTTCTCTTTATATTTTACTTTAAACTGTTTCAGGTTTGTACGTTCTTTAACTCCACATTCAGACGGTTCCACAGTTTAATTCCACAAACTAAAACAGAAAACCATCTTTTTGTTGTACAGGCATAAAGAGATTTAAAGTTGAGTTTACCTATTAAATCATTTCTGAATATAATCTGGAAGGAACCTATTTTCTGCTTTAAATATTATTTGTGCTGATTGAAAAATTATTAAATCTGTTAATTTCAGCAGTTTTGACTGTAAAAAAAATTAATAAAATAACTGTGATCCCTATATCCAGCTTTCTGTATGTGCCGTATTGCTCTCTTTTGTTGTATATTTAGTGAATATAAACTATTATAAGTGTTTTCCCCAAACCTCTGCACAATAGCTGAGATATGGAAGAACAGAACGGTATAAAATGCGGAGCGCCTTGTGATCCAGAACGTGTCTTGCTCTGGTAAGTAATGCCACGCTCAGACTTTTTTTTGTATATAATTAACATGAGGTTTCCAACTAATTTCATTGTCCATTATCACCCCAAGAATTCAGATTTCATTTACTTGTTCTGTAGTTATACCATCTAACGAGACTTTAGTCCGTATATTACCTCTCCAGTTGCCAAAATACATCATTTTCATCTTAATAAATTATCATTGAACAGGAGTAAACTATAATTTACTCATTTAAATACTGACAGAGAGTAGTCTGTATTTTTCTATAAAATTATCCAGCCGATCACTAAAAGTTTTTAGAGGATTTTGGAAAATTGTGGAAGCAGAGAGACGGGCCTGTAATTTGTAAGTTGGTGCTTATTCCCAGATTTATACAGAAGTATAACGTGTGCAGTCCTCATCCTGTTTGGAAATATACCAGGGGGAAGGGTTGCTTCCAGGACCTTGCTCAGGGGTCCATCCATAGTGGTTCACCTGAGCGCCGCGTCCTGTGTCAGGTCCTCAAATCTAAATCTGAACAAAACCAGGTAGAGTTACAGACAGATGTCAGTCAGTCATTTTCCGTCCCGCGTATCCAGTTCAGGGTCTCGGGGGTTGCTGGAGTCTATCCCAGCTATGATCAGGCGAGAGGCAGGAACACCTGGACAGGAATGTCAGATGTAATGTTTCTAATGTATGTTTATGGTTACGTACCATATTTCTTTTCCTTACAGGCAGGATATGAAACACGGACAGAACAGCGACGTCATGTGTGTCCAGGTTGTAGTTGCAACAGCAGAAAAATAACTGCAGCCGCTTGGTTGCAGGCTCGCTGCCGATACGGCAGCCTGCACCGTATCCGATAAGTTTGGCAGAGGAGTTTGTAACTAACAGCTAACATTAGCCACGTTAGCAAGCAAGTTAGCTTACTGATCCAGGAGAAAAATAGCCATTTCTGCGTTTTGATGCCGAGGAAAATGTTTATGTGGGGTCATCTAGTATCATCTTCACCTAAATTTACCCCATTTTTGCTCTTCTCAGGTCACTCCTCTTCAGAGGCGGATAATATCTCCGGGCTCTAAGCAGCTGCTTGACTTCCCGACTAGCAGAGACCGTATTTACCCGCAATGGCAGCTTGTATTGGCTTGTAGGTGCAAACATAACAGCATTGTCAAACCCGTTAATTAATTTTATATTCATTTTCAGGCTAAATATAAAAATTCAAGGAAATGCTGTACTTTCATTCTGCTCTCCACCAAACTCCTCATGGAGGTTTTTTTTTTTTTTTTTACTATAGCTTTTAATAAAAATGTTCCACCTTCATCCTTTAAAATGGAATAAATAAATTAAAAAACTACATTTAAAATATAAAAGTTTCAAGCAGCTGATAAAATGTCTGTTAATGTTGGTGGTTTGAATAGTTTATTAAAAAGCTTTAACACTCGGAAGTAACATTGACGACTTTATTCAGCATAATTCATGCAGTCTTGTGTCACCATCATCAGTAGTGCACATGCTGTGTTTGAGGCATAGGTTTCACAGCTAGTTATGTTGGACACATTCTTGCTAAAGTGACAGAATATACAGTTATAAAATATTAATTTTCTCATCTAACTGTTAATCCATCAGTGGTGAACTGTGGTGAACATATGGTGGGTGTAAAGTGCCTGAGGAACATGAGCATACATCACCTTCTTCAATCAGCTCATTATGCATACATCAAAATACTTCTCTTATCATACGCAAAGAAAAACCATCAGACACTGGAGGGAATGTTTCAGCAGAGGCCAAACGTCTGGAAATCAGAGCCGTGAGGTGATGTCCTGGTTTAATGGGGGACATCTGGGCCGTCACTGCTAAACTGTGCCCTTCACTTCATCGTTCCCAGTAGACTTCTAGTGTGCGTCCTCAGCACGACCACACCTTTTCTTAAGAACATGCAACGGGCATCAGGCAGCTCAGAAAAGCAGATACTGTGGGAAATAAAACTGGAGGCCCGGTCACCTTAGACGTGTGTCAGCGAAAGAAAGGGCACAGCAACTTATTGTGCTTTGTTCTGCTTTTTATTTCCTCTGTGAGCTTTTCTCCACTGATTTTAATGTCCAGTTGAACTCACTGAATCAGTGCAAGGTTTTCATCAAAGGAATACTTCTAAGTATAATAACACAAGTACAGCACCACCCCTGCAGTTTATAGTCCCAACTAATCAAATCAGAGCATTTCTCTAAAGCTTGGACTCAAAAAGCTAAAATTACAACTTGTGAAGAAGGTATAAGGAGGTGAGGTTCATTAATGCCTTACAGCTGGGGCCACTAAACACATTCTGCACATAATTTGTTTTCCGAGAAAGATCCAATTACATCCAATAACCTGCCCCAGATAACAGCACTGCATGCATACTGCATTACGCGGCTTGAAATAAATTTACATTTGGCTTGAGGATGCAACCTATCACTCAGAAAGGCCACACTCTTTTCGGATATTAAGTTCACAAGCAAAGCGTATTAACACCTGTAACGTGTCCTGCAGACTGCGAAAAACAGGGATGATGAAGTAACCGATTCTGCTGAAAAGATAAAAAAATAAAATCAGCACAACGAAAAGGTCAGTTTTCAGGTGCATCACATGCACGCTTAAATATGAAAGTCCTGTGCTTGGCTTGCCAGCTGATTACGAGTACAGCTCCAAATTAACAGCAGAACGCTGACAAAACAATATAATAAGATCTGTTTTCTCTGAAGAAGAAAAATAATGACCATCCAGTCCCATCAGTTAAATAAAAGCTTACAAACCCAATTAGAGCTGACTTATGATGGATGAAAGCCTTTTACTGTAATGGTTTGTTAATAATACGTGTAACTGCCCCTTTGCACAACAATAGTCTAATTAGGGGGGGACGGCTGGGATGTGACCCATTTCTATAAAACATCTGCAGCCATTCGCAATCATTGCAATTCACTGATGTTTAAAGAGTCCAAATGGTGACAGATAAGATGAAATAATGGCAGCAAAGCAGCCCTCTGACCGGGTGCTGTATAATGTGAGTAGGCAGTCGTGTTCATACGGCGGGTGGAAACGGCCCCGACATGGCGGAGATAATCAAGACTACAGAGGGAACATTGTGAAAACTAATTGGACTTTCTTGTGGTATCTATATGCTGCTTATCAAGACTAATGCCTATTTAGTGGGCACATGGAATAACAGTCTTAAAAAAATCCCATTATAAATCCTGAGTATGCAAAAAGAAAAAGAATAGAAGATGGAAAGAAGGCAGAGCTCATTGCAGGACTTAGTGCACTTAGGAAAATGGTAAATGGACATCATCCACCCTTTTTTCTTTATACTTAGCTTTCAAAAACAGAATAATTATTTAAAAGTGCTTGAGCAAGAGTTCTCCAGCCTTAGTTTTTCTTTTAACAATGGCTCCCCCCACTCATTTTCAGTCCAGCTCCATCACCTGATCCGTTGAGCCAGTTAACACAATGATTTAAAGACACACAACAGAACTTTTACACCTTAAAAATCTGCATTTCGGCCTCGTTTTGATGACACACTAACATTCATTATGCGCATTTTCGAGCCGTCACTGCCCAGCGGCGTCCCGGGGCTCAGAAACAGCAGTATGTAAGTTCTGCATCCGCCGGCAATAGGGAGCCGAAGTCACGCCCCCCTACTTCTGCACCATGGGACCTAAGAGACGAAAAATATGACTGGAAGTCAATGGGGAAAAAATAATTATCCTCTGGTCCCAGTCGTTCTCTGTCCTGGATTACAGATATGTTGTGGATTTAAATAAAAAAGATATCACGAAAATTTTAAATTGTTTCAGGATTTACTTGAAGCCTCTGTGTGGACTACAGCTCTCGCCGCAAGCGACATGCGTCACCAGCTGCCTGAATACGCTACCGTTGTGATTTTACTCCGTCACGTCACCGCGTTTTATTTGATTTTTTTCAGGAAAAACATGAACAGAGGTGAAAACCGTTTTAAGGACGCATTCACAAAGCTTTTTAGATTCTAATCAGAGTCTGTTTGCTCGGAAAGTCGCTTCGTTTAGGGGGGGTATGAATGCACAAACGGACTCTGATCCGGAACAAACAACCGGACTCGGTCCGCCTGCAAACGCAGGTCTCGGCCCGATTCAAGCGAACCAAAGACAGGAAGTGGACTACAAATTGCATTGCATTGTGGGTCAAACGTTGGACATCGTGGGTAAACACTATGGCCCAATCCCAAACCGGCCCCTAAGCACTACCCCTCCGTTTGCGCGTTCCCGCGGAGGCTCTGCCATATTAGGGGCGTCCCCAAACAAGGGGGGGGGGGGGGGGCTGTGTGGCCCTCTATGGCCGCTTGTGACGCTTCCTCCGTTCCGTTTTCCTGGTTTTGAAAATTTGGCAATTTCTTCTTCCTGCTCTGTGTTATCCTGACGTTACTGCTGTTTTGTTCTGTTTTTTTCGTTTTATTATATTACATACTTAAATATTTTTTTATTCTTTATTGTATTCTTATTTTATAGGGAGTAGCAAGCTGGATCAAGGGGTTCGGTTGGTGGGGGTGAAGTATAGAAATTAAAAAAAACGTTTGTCTGTTTGTTGTCCGGGGGGGGCGCACACCACCATTTCATCCTAAGCTAGCATCACTTGCCTTTTCTGCTTTTGTTGCGTTCTTAACTTTTTGAAAGCCTTATTAAAAAAAAATCTATCATAACCGTATCTGGTCTTTCCATTTGTGGGTAGTGCAAAAAGGGGGGGTTCCCAAGGTATGAGTTTTTTATACATCACTATGTGTTCTTTTCTGTGATCAAGCTTACTCATGTCATCAAGCTATAAGTCGTCCGGCTAACCTTAGTCCGCTAGTTATTTTGCTTCTACTCCATTTAAATTTTTATATTCGATACACGCCAGTTTTTTGTTTAGGTAGAGGGTGATGAGAAGGACGGGTAGGAGAGGATTGGGACGACCCGTTATTGTAATTAAACTAACGATTATTTTTTGTAGGCGGCATACTGTGCTGTTGTCTTAGTAGTTGCGTAGTCATCTTACCTTTCTATATCTTGCTGAAATTTCTCACGCTGTTAGTATACACTCATTTCTTTGTTGTCTCTCGTCTGTTCTCTTGTTTTTCACAGGGTAGTGGGGGGTTTATTTTCGTTTTTTATTTTTTTTTGTGTATTATTATTCTTAAATACACTAATGTCAGTTAATTCTATCAGGCTGATGTGTGCCTGTTGCGAGTTTCCTGCAGGTCCGCTATCGTGTTATATATTCTTCAGTTCTTTCCTTCTGTTCTGTCTCTTCCGTGCTGTTATTCTTTCGATTAGTTCCATTTTGTTATGCTTTTTCATCATTTTGATTCTTTATTTAATTAAGTTTTAAGTTTATTTGATGGCTATAGTATATATGGTTATTAGGAACAGGTGTAGATATTGTGGTTCGTACGGGCAATTGCGTGAGATTTCCAGATCCCTGGGTCTGCGTGTTAGTTTAGTTTGCTTCTATTTTATAAGTCTGGATCAGTTGCTATTTTTTAGAGGGTGGAATCGTTTGCTGCGTCTGAATTCTGTTTGTTTCACACATGTTTTACGCTTGTGTTACATAAGTGTGATACATGTTTTTTGATAATTTGAAGGGAAAAATAAAAAAAGGTAATAAATATAGTAAAAAAACGATCATACGAGTACCGGTGCTCTTATAGAATTTGGTGTTCGGGGAGGGGAATATTATAGTAATAATCGTGTAATAATATTATTAATTATATATATAATTATTGTTATTATTAATAATATTCATGATGATTATTAGTAATAATAATGATAAATTAATTATTTATATTATTTTAAATAATTATTTTTTTTATTTATTTATTAAAAATCATTATTTATTCTAAAAACATAAGCAGTAATTAATATTATTAACCTGTGTTAGTTATTTTGGGTTTTTTTATTTTACTTGGGTGGTTTTTTGTTTTTTCTTTGAGGTGGGGGTTTTTTTTTTTTTTTTTGGGAATAGTGCGCCTGCTCTCAAATTCACTCTCCACCTCCACTGTAGGTGTTACTATAGCTGGAGTTGTGATTTGTGTGGTAGGTATGTATGGTTAGTGATCATTTGCTTAGTTTTGCTATGGTACCTTTACTATTCTAGACTAGGGTTACTATAATTTTTTTGTTTCTTTATTCTCATATACATAATTATTGTACATTTACTAATCCATTAATATCAATCATGGTAATATAATAACAAAAATGCATTATTATTATAGCCATTCCTTTCTTCCACTCTCTGTTGTTTCCTAGCCATTTTATTTTCAGGTTTTCTTATCCTCCACTTCACCTTTTATTCTCATCTATTGTATTTTTTATATTCTTTAATTTATTTTATATTTTATTTTAATTAATTTATATTTATAAATATGGGTATTTTTATATATGGTATCGATATGTGGTTATATTTTTATTGGTATATATAAATAATTATAGTTATATATATTTATTTTGGGGGGTTAGTGTGTAGTGTGGGGGGGGTGTGTGGGGGTGGGGTGGGTGGCCTATGACAGCAAACACAGGTGTGGGACTGCGGTACTGATAAAGATGGCTCGTGGTCAGACGTGGAGTAAAATCTTTTATCGATATTTGATCTGATGACATCATATCCAGCTCCTTGTACAAAAATAATGTTGCTTAGTGGAGGGAACAAAGTTGTGAGAACCTTCTTGTTCGTGCGTCTTGTCCTCGCCTACGGTGAATCCGAAAGCAGCGCCACCTGAGATTCTCATTCTTGGCCCGTTTGGCTCTTTTAGCAGTCGTGCAACGTGTCAGCGATGGACCGAGACTCGCGGAGTATGCTTTCTGAATGTTCCCTAAGTCATTTTCCATGTTTTACACGCCCCCGTGCACCAGCACAGCTGACTCTAATTAAATGAATCTAAAAGCCGATGAATTTGAGTCAGGTGCGTGTTGGAGAAGGGAGACATGGAAAACCTGCAGGACTGCGGCCCTCGAGGACCGGAGCTGGACCCCCCAGCTTTAAACGGTGTGGAAGACCTCACTCTCAGCTGAATGAGGTTAAACTTGGAGCTGAACAAACTGTTTGTTCCACAGTGAGATGCTCACGCCAGCTAGCACAGTTGTTTGCTACAAGACAGTCGTAGAATATTTATTACTGTTCAAATATGGCATAAGGTAGCCGTGTACCGCGAGCGACCAAATAAATATACCAGATAAACACAAGTAAGTCATGCTGGTTGCCAGCATGGTTTCCTCTTACAGTAGCATTTTGACATGTTTGAATGACTTTATTTAACAGTCCTATTGTTTAAGTATAAGGTTAACATTTGTACCTTTATACAAGTGCCCAAATCTCTTTTTTCAGCCAAAATGATTTGGCTTTATAATAAGATTCATGACACGGGGCATGCTAAACAACGCTACGGCCTGCATCCGCTCTGTATGGAAATGTCTGCATCACCGCCCTGCTGTGTCACGCTGTGCTGATGAGAAAAAAAACACTTATAAAAGCTGATTTTTACCAGCACAAGTTATGCTTTAATGCATGAGTAAATAAAAGCTAAAAAAAAAGAATCTGTAGCACAGCTAACTTTACTTTCACAGAGTATTAAATGCAATGCAAGCCACATTCCCAATTTCCATAACCACGGGTGTGCAGACGACACAGCTGCAAACTAAACGTTTTCTTATAAGAGGTCAAAGTGTTGCTGCTCAACATGTCGCTCGCTTGTGGAAAGAAAAATCTAGTTTGTGTGGGAGAAGTGCTCAGCGAGTAAATAAGCCTGAGCAGAGCAGGGCAGGGCCAACAGATAATTCAAATTTAATCAAGTAGATTTTTTTTTAATTAAATAGCTATTGTGTTCTGCAGACCTAATGAGCCTGATAAGGGTGTTAAACCAACACATCATACCTCCTATCTCCAAGCTAACAAAGCACACAAAGCAACAGCTCATGTAAAGAGACCTTGTATTATTCTTGGCTACTTGTGATGAAATAAATATGTATAAGCCGATAGTCTGAAAGTGGAACTCAGCCCAGAGAAAGTTACACCACTGAAACTACCCAATTATAATCACATACATTTCTTTCTTAAAATCAGAATGCAACTCGGCAATTAGTGAATATTTAATTGCAAATAAAAGTTTGGGATATTGTTGGCTTTTTAAATTGGCAGTTAGAGCTTCTCTCTGGAACGATAATATCTCATTATGATGCTACGGCAGTAAAAGCTGCAATTTGTTAATTTTGAACACTTTAAACTGACTGAGATGATTCTGATGTTATGATGGAACCAATAAGATTGCAGTGTTTTTCAATCCCACTAATTTCATTTATTTCAATAGTTCCAGTAGTTTGGAAAACTCCCATTAGTGTCAGTGACCCATTAATCAGATCTTTAGGTCAACTAAAAATCTAGATTATGCTCTTTGCAAGCTTATATTATGAGCAGACAATGGATAATGTTCCTTTCATTGGGTCTCAACTGTCCCGATTTTCGTCTATGCTATGGAATGTAACATGACAGGATAAAGTATGAGGCAAGAACAAAACACGAACAAAAGATGTTTGGTAGCATGAATTTAAATCTGCTTCTTCAAGTTTAACCAAACATTATCTGCAGGATCAAGTTTAGACTGTTGGTTTACAGTTTTGACGCTGGAAATCTGGTGCCTGCCTTTTTAGCGACCCAGCGTCCAACTTTGGGCGTCAGGTGCATTTATGACGCCCAAATCGCGTTTGGTCTGAACACAGCGTAAAACTTTCCTGTTTGACATGCCTTCAGTTGCCCTTCCTGGTTTTTCTGTTGAAAGGGATCTTTTTTCCTCCCCAGATATCCTGTGTTTGCTCAGGATGGGCATACACAGGATCCATTGGTGTACTTAGCGAGGGAGCCGGCTTTATGCACAGCTCCAGTACTTCCTGAACTTAATACTGCACCTTTGTTTCCTGTCTCTCATGACTGGATGAACTGATTAATCCAGGTGTGTCTGACCTCAGCAAATGATCAGACACACCTGGATTAATCATGTAAGACAGGAAATAAAGGTGCAGTATTACAGTTTTTCTCAATTGCTAAAACACTAAATCTCATTCTCAAAGTCAATTTTTCAGAAGCCTAAACCGAGGTATCAAATCTGTCCCCTTGTGATCAAAACCGAAAGCACCTTTCACATCATTAGACACTGCTTGCAAACGCATTTGCATTGTGATGCACTTGCTGTGCAAAATGGTGAACACATGCTGCACACTTTGATCACAACTAAGACACAGATGTCAGCAGATAAACACAGTGACTCAAAATTGATTTTACCTTTGGCTGATGATGAGGGAACCAATATAAACAAGTTGAGGAAGCTGTGGAAGGTCAAGATTTTGCGATGGATAGAGGAAATCAGAGAGGAAGAGTATGCATAAGAGGTGGTCACAGAGATGGTCGAGGACGGGAACGTGGAAGGGGGCAAAACTAGGTGCGATGCAGAGCCTCATTTCAGATGAAATCCATGCAACTGTGAACGACCATGTTATAGTATTACCTCCACCAAGGAGGTTACGCTTTTGGTAGCGTTGGTTTGTTTATCGGTCTGTCTGTCAGCAACTTTATGGAAAAAGTTCTGGACAGATTGACCTGAAATTTTCATCAGCCATGAGCCTTAGCCAAAGGACCAACCCATTACATTTGGTGATGATCCAGATCACCTTCTGGATCTTTATAAGGATTCTTTATCACTGTGAGAGCTGCTTGGTAGAGGTCTGAGCTCTCCGAGTGCTTTTCTAGTACTTTATGTTATGAGTTCTCTGGGTTGTGACATGATGCATTTGGCCTGATGTAAATTTAAAAAAAAAAACATTTTGACAGCATGATGTTCTGAGAACTTTGTTTTCCTTTTGTCCTTCTCGTGTTTCCTGATCGCTCTGCAGTGTTCTACATTTTGCTGTGCTTGGGGCATGATTTGACAATAGTGTCGCTTTTTGAGGCCAGGTGATGCTGTCTTGAGTCAATAACTTACTTTTGCAGCAAGAAGCAGAGGTTTTGGGAAAGTAGTTTGAGTTATGGAATTATTGTTTAAAGTTGTGAAAAACTGAGGGGACATTTCAAAAATAGTGTTTTAGCAACTGAGAAAAACTGTAAGTTCAGGAAGTACTGGAGCTGTGCATAAAGCCCATCGGTCTATTTGGGTCCATGTAAACGCAGCTACACTGTAGTGTCAAGTCTCCTTTTGTGCTGCAGTCCTGCTCGCCACCCAAAAGTTTAGAGATTTGAATATTTGTGTTGTGGATCGATGCTTTGAGATTTTATGTGAGAAGTGTGTGCAAACCTGAACAATTGTGTGTTGTATTTTGGCAACAGGGTGATGTGTGAAATTGACATTGACAGTATAAAGAAGGAAAGTCAGAGTTCTAATAAGATAAGGAAATCTAAAGTAGAAACATATTGAGTCGAGCGACTGGGAACAGAAGTAAAGGTTGTAAAATTGGGCCTAATTTTTGCTTTTGGATTTTAGCAATAGAAAAAAACTAAGAGATTTGATGGCAGAGTTGTTTTGCAAAGGGATGCCAGGGTTTAGCAATTTGTGTGTGAAGTTTTGAAAAACGTGTTTTTAGCAATCGGAAAAAAAACTGTAATGATGGTGCTCTCGATGGAAAAGCAGTAAAGTTTAGTTTAATTTAACCAGTTGGCTCATTACTATTGGTAAGGGTACCTCAGTATCCTTGATGCTCCTCATGTTTGTCCTCATACTGCAACTGGAAGTAATCCTGCTGGCCTATAACATGAGTTGTACATCCAAGTCATCCACACCTTGTAAATAAACACTCGGACCTGTTTCGCATTGGGGAGATTATCCTGGAGCATTTTATGCAAAAATTACAGAGGAGCTGTAGATGTCAGTATTTCCCTTTTCTAACAGATCAGTCAGGAGTCCTCTCTAGTCACTGTTCAGTAGTTTGACTGCATTCAGAGGTTTGTATGCTGGATCAGTCCAGTTGGAGAAGTACCATTTTAATCCCATGCATGCTACGACATGGTCACATGCATTTTCCACACATGGGATGCAGGTTCGGTGAAAAGATGATCCGCAGAAGCTGAACTTGCTTCAGCATACAGACCTCTGGACTCTGGAGGCTGAAACATCTGTTGCACAACTTGATACTGGTCTAAAAAAATTTAATTTGGCTTAGAAATGACATCAGCAACATATCCAAGATTGATTCAGTGGAAACATTTCAGTACAGTTGCTGCTTGAGAAGAGGCTCAAGACCTACCTTTTTACTGTAACTTAGCTTTTTTAATTTGATTTCATTTTACTTATTTAACTTTCACTCTATTTTATTTATGTTATGTTCAAGTTATTTTAGATTTTATTGACTTGTTTAGCATATCATTTTATGAATAACTATTAATTTTTCCATGTTGCTCTTATCTGTCCACTTATTTTATCTGTTTTAACATTTTAACACCAGTGTTTCCTCATGGGGATCCTTCACTCTGGGAGCTTTGCCTACTCGGTCTGGAGAGAGCTGGCGGGGGGCTGCCCTTGTCCTGGTGGCGGGGGCCCGGCACTGCAGCCCTATCACTGTGGTGTGGACCCCAGCCTGCCCTGATCTGGTTGGCTCCTGCAGAAACACCCTCTGGGACCGTGTCTGGCTCCTGGAGTGAACGGATCCCCAAGATATCGCTTCCTCACAGTAGGTCAAGCCAGATGTTTATTACTCTTAGGGCCCGATTTACGAAAGGTTTGCGCTTGTTAAAACAGGCGCCATCTTCATTACGCACGCAATAATCCGCCAGAGCTGATTTACAAAGCAGGGCAAAAGGAGGTTTGCGCCTGTCAAGGGGCAAAATAGCGCCGCTGTCCATTTTGCGCATCTGCTGCAGATGAATATGCAAACTGGGCGTTTCTGCCAGAAAGCGCAAAATATTGGGAGGAGACGATGCAAAACCTCAGTTTAACACGCGCAATGTGATCTATTAACCGTTCAACGGAAAGCGGGGGCAAAAAATTGTGTGTAATTTAGCACGTCTGAAAAGCAGGTATAACTGGCAGCTTTACGCACTGATGCCTGAAAGAATGCTGCACACAGGACTGCAGACATCGGGTCAGAACCGGTTCTGCTGCAGGACTGCAGACATCGGGTCAGAACCGGTTCTGCTGCAGGACTGCAGACATCGGGTCAGAACCGGTTCTGCTGCAGGACTGCAGACATCGGGTCAGAATCATTTCTCATGAGGTGTTCAGGCGACACGTCAAGTTTTCATTATTTAATTAAATAACAATCAACATCACTGTTAAACACGAGTTATTCTAGACATGAACCAGAACATCTGCAGCTGCAGCATCATGGTAGTTAAAGCTGACATTAATTATGTCTTTTTATTTTCTTTTACTTTTTGCCAATGGCATATTTTTAAATTAAAATCATCTCCTGCTCCTCCACGCCGGCAGCGACTGCTGCTGCTGTTCTGAGATTGCTGTCCTGCATGAAGTTGGCCCCCACACCACAGAAAACTCAGTGAAAATAACCAGTAACGCACAAACTATTGATACTACTTTATTTTTGCGTGGGGTGGGGGGCAATTACACAGGTCCCGCGGCTGGCATTGTGCCAAAGAGCGCGCAGTCTGTGCGTAATATCAGATCATCTTCAACAGCGTGTCCTTATCCATGTCCTTAAACTGGCCTCTTCTTACGACCCACAGGGAAACCTGCTGCATTATTTTTATTTATAGTTATTATGACGAGTTCATTTGCAAAAACAGGCAAATGCCACTGTGGAAAAACAGAGTTAACTGCTTTTGTTGCTGTTGGGTACAAACCCTCCTATCTCCATTTTACATCATTAAAAACTCTCTACTTCATGTGAGCTTGATTTGCTGAAAATATTCAAAAGTAAATGAAGAGTTTATTTGCAAAAGCAGTTAACCCCATTTTTTCTAAATGGCGTTTGTCTATTTTTGCAAATGAACTCTTCATATTTATCTTATATTCTGTTTTTTTTTTTTGCCTCATATTATATCTCTGAAACTAACATCTCTCTATCAGGATGAATTTCCTTTTGCGTTTACCACATGCTCTTCTGAACTTTCCGTGGCGCAGGGAGAGCGCACGCTACATCCTCATTTAAATCCTGCTGTTTGCGCCTGTTACAGATTGCGCGTGTAATCTTTGTAGATCACCCGCAAACGCTAAAATGACAGCGCACGCTATTTTTTTTTTGCGAGGCAAAGACATTAGACTCGCAATTTGGATTCTTTGTAAATCAGGCCCTTAGTGTTTTTTTTTATTTTAGGGGTTGGAAGTTATATGCATCGTTGAGTGGGAGGAGGGGGCATGTGTGTGTGCCAATGTTTGTGGTTATGTGTGCTGTGTTTTGTGCTTGGGTGTGAAAGGGCCTGTTCTTGCGTTTGTTTTTATTGTCTTGAAAAGCACTTTGGGTTGCCTTTGGCATGAAAAGCGCTTAATAAATAAAGTTTGAATTGAATTGAATTGTAAATTTAGACCTGTGGAGTTTCACAACTGTCAGAAACATGCATTTTACCTTTTCACAACACTCATGGGAAAGTTTCCAAATAAGCAGAGAAGCTACCAATTACCAGCTAAAACCAGATGTGTCTGAGCAGGACATCTCTGCAAATCAAGCTGCTTGATCTCACCCCGCTTTCTGAGCGGTCCAATAAATGAAACAGCACATCTGAAAAGAGCTGCAACAATCAGCATTGCTTAGATTTTTCTTTCAATCGTTAAATTCAACCCCCTGCTGGGCCTAACTTCCCGTGATCAGTCCTGCAGAGTCCCTGAAGAGACTGGAAAATTGCCTTATGCTGGATTACACAGGGGGTGTCTTAAAGAAAGAGCCTCCCATTTTCACTTCTGTGTAACTGAAGGTTTGGGCCAAATGATTGATCGACTTCTGGATGACGGAAATGTGAGGGAGAGTTCAATTTTAAGACTCGCGTTTTCATTTAATCAGATGCTATTGTGTGTTTTTTATTTTGTAATTCATTGCACTTTAACTGGAATGATAGCAGGACCGTGTTTATCTACTTCAAGAACTGTATTACAGACTGACCACCGGAACTTTGGCATTTCTAAAAGTGTAAAATCTACAGTAGGAGGTTAAAGGAAATAAACCTGTGAAGATTTCAAACATGGAGGCAGACAAAATCTCAATTTTATGACCCAACCCTCAAAATTACACAGTATTATTCAAAATAAAACTTTTTTCCTGAAGAACATTAGTTAAGATGCAACCATGTCAAAGAAAACAAAAGGATAGAAATTGTTTGTGTAGATTCTCAGTCCGAGAAGTCCTAAAAGCTTAATTGAAAAAGGCAATTGATATTTTTTAATTGGACCTCAAAGACGTTTCATCCCTCATCCAAACGGCTTCAGCTGGAACCAGGTGGTGAGAAAGTTTCGGCTTGTAGATGTACATTAAAGCATCAGGTGGGCGATGCTCATGTGGCTGCAGCCCAGTCTGCCCGGTGGGACGGGTTGTATTGAAAACAAAATGTCATTGCACTGGGACGCCGGCACAATGACAAAGTTCTGAATCTGAGTTCAAACTGACCAAATCAGAAAGGAAACAAAGCAAAAAGCAACGAATGGGGAAGCCAGAAAAACCGGCACAAGAATATGGTTTCCATGTGCGTGAGGAGTCTGAAGATCCATCTGAGATTCTCCATCAAGAAACTGCAGTTCATTAACACCAGACACCCCCAGACAGAAACCTCGTTCAGCAAAGGGAGGACGCCCCCCCAACACAGGCAGGGTGGCCTCATGGACGCAGTGCAGACAGCAGTGCCCAGACTTTATATGAGAAACCAAATCAACTACTTCATAAAACACATGGGACAACACAGGAACAGCTCTACAGGAAAAGCAGCGGGCTGAATGATGGGCTGATGACAGCTTATAAAGGCAAAGTCCAACAGGGGGCAACAGAGGAGCCAGCCAATCCATGATGAGCACAGATACAGCCAGCGAATCCCAGAAGTGGGATGAAGCAGCCAGATTTGGGTCCAGAATGAGGGCCAGACAGCCAATCACCTGCTTGTAGGAAACACAGTCAACAGCGATACATAAACAGGCCTGGGCCCCAACACCTCACTGAAATTACACAGGTCCAACAGCCAATCAAGCTCTGCACCATGACATGTAACCTGTGCTGGAGGAGGGAGAAGCGGAGACCTGCTGGATTGTGGCCCACGTAGAACCGAACTGAGTAGCCCTGTTTAAAGGCACATTCCACCCACAGAATGATGTAACTTTATCTTCCACCCCCCTCATGGTGAGAAAGACTCTGCAGCACTTTTTTAATATCTCAAATGCAGCCGGCGATCAGGAAGGCTTCTCGTTTCCCCCCAACTTTCATATAATGGAGGTCACCAGGGTCCGAGCCAAAAAGGTCCATAAAAGTCCACAAAAACTTGTCAATATTCCTCCATACTGCTCGTCCAATGTAATCCAAGTGTCCTGAGTGGGTAGCGTCCAGAATTTACTGGAAACGACGTCATTTAGTAGATTTTTAGAGCCTAAACAATAGAACATCAGTACTACATCAGTACTACATCAATACTACATCAGTACTACATCAGTACTACATCAGTACTACACCGCATTTCCTGTGAGTTCATGCACGTTCACGAAACTACGGAAGCCGCGGCAGACGGCTCTTTTTCGTTATAAATCAACATCAACCCCTCTTGGAGCCTCTTGTGTTTGTCCCGGTTTGTCTGCAGCTCTGTCGCTCTGAGCACAATGTAAACAGCTAATTTCTTCTTCTATGCTTGTATTATCAGCAGAGTAGGCTCTGAATGCCGAGGCTTCCGCAGTTTCATGAACGCACATATGCGCGCTTTGTGGAAGTAAGATGTAGTACTGATGTAGTACTGATGTAGTACTGATGTAGTACTGATGTTCTACTGTTTAGTCTCTAAAAATCTACTAAATGATGTTTCCAGTACATTCTGGACGCTACCCACTCAGGACACTTGGATTACATTGGACGAGCAGTATGGAGGAATATTGACACGTTTTTGTGGACTTTTATGGACCTTTTTGGCTCGGACCCCGGTGAACTCCATTATATGAAAGTTGGGGGGAAACGAGAAGCCTTCCTGATCGCCGGCTGCATTTGAGATATTAAAAAAGTGCTGCAGAGTCTTTCTCACCATGAGGGGAAGTGGAAGATAAAGTTACATCATTCTGTGGGTGGAATGTTCCTTTAAGAGGTAGGTTGTCATCCTGGTGGATGGAACTGGGTGCCAGAATACTCCAGTGGACTCTGGCACACTTTTGGGTTGCACTGCCCACATGTTTAGCAGTCTTGCTCATTCGACAGAAGCACAATCTTTACAAGTTACACCTCGTTGTGACGGAGACTGCTCTGGTTTTCCAAAGACAACAACATAACAGGAAACTCACTGAGAAAACATTAAACACTTTGTTTTAAACCCTTTGACACCTGGAATCAACGCAGTGATTTTTACAGACCCCCCCCCCCCCCCCCCCCCCCCCCTTCCTCTTAGGGAAGGTTGCAAGGGTAAAAAAAGGTGATGAGTTACAATGATAGATCTTTCAGTTCAACGCAGGGAGCTTCCAATCAGGATTCCTGATTTCCTTGTCAGTCACTGCAGCTTCACAAAGAGCCCACAAAGGCAAACAGCCAATTAGCTCTGGAGCAAATTAACGCCTGCAATCATGTCTGCCTCCTTTATATTTACCTACTGTGATATGCCACTGAACAATATTTACTGGAAGAAAATGACTGATGTGTCACACTTGAACAAGAATGTGAAAAGTAATCTTAATGTTTGACTTGTCTGCTGTAGGATGCAAATTAAGAATAGGTGATGTGCAGGAGACCGGTCTTCCAATGACAATGACTCTGGCTTCTATAAAACGCTTCATAGGATGGGAATAAGCAGGGAGAAAGTGAGTTTCTATAGAAGTCATGCTTATAGACTATTGAGATTAATGACCAGTCTTATGGGAATAAGCTCTAAAACAATAACCCATTACACTGGTTAATTGATCATTTGAAAAATCTATAGCTAGCCGTTTCCTCAGGCAAGAATTAATGTCCTCGTGCACTGTAACTCATTAACTGCTTGGCAAACTAGCTGGCATCATTTCAAGAGCAAAATTAAAATCCAAGATAGAGAAAACAATTCAGCTGATGTGTTACATGACGCCAGGGGCCCTTCCCTCCCCAAACATCTGAGTTTATGAGCTGCAAGAGTCTAAATTACACAACAGATATTTTAGGAATGAATACTATCAATATGAAGTATTAATCACTTGATTAAACTGCAACAGGATGTATTGTGAACAAAAGCAGTGAGATATAAAAACCGGATTACAGTTAATGGCTCTGTAACATCTTACAAAGCAGCTGTTATTCATTCACATTAAAAACAGCTGCTTTGATTCTGGTTCAACCATCTTACAAAAGGACACACACAAGTGGATGAACTGAGGATGACTCCATCAGCTGTTTGGGTTTGTAGTTCATTTTTCTTAGTGTGGGTTTTTTTCTTGCATCGGAGCATTAATGTAAACTATTATTCATCTTTGGAAACTGTCTTTAATAACAAGCCACGCTGGAATAACGCGCACATCTCTGATTACTTATCAAAGTTTAAAAACTAAACTCTTCCAAAGGTGGTTCCTTTTCTATTTTCTCCCATATTTGGCTTTTGATATTGTTTCAGGACTGTACAGACCACGTAGCTTCACATGTCCTGCAGATGAAACTAAAGGCTGCAGGACACCGTCTTCCTGATCCATTTGTGTTTCTGACTGAACTGGTTTTATTTTCTGGTCCCAACGTTGCCCTGATCAGAGACAATAACCTGATATTTCACAATATCTCCCAGATTAGTCATTAACTCTCAGCAACACCACAGCTGTCTCTGTTAGCATTAGCTAGCATGAACCACAGCTGTCTCTGTTAGCATTAGCTAGTATGAACCACAGCTGTCTCTGTTAGCATTAGCTAGCATGAACCACAGCTGTCTCTGTTAGCATTAGCTAGCATGAACCACAGCTGTCTCTGTTAGCATTAGCTAGCATGAACCACAGCTGTCTCTGTTAGCATTAGCTAGCATGAACCACAGCTGTCTCTGTTAGCATTAGCTAGCAGGAACCACAGCTGTCTCTGTTAGCATTAGCTAGCATGAGAATGTTATGCGGTGCCTCATTTTCGGGAGCATAGATACGTGAAATAAAGTGTCAGATTAATGCGTGTTCACCATAATTTACCGTGTTTTTGTTGTTGGGGATTAAATCCAGTGTTTTCTCCACCGTGGCAGCAAGTTATTCCTCCTCTGCTCTGATTGGCTGATATTCCTCCCCGATACGAACACACTGACATCAGTGGACTGAGCAGCACCGTCCACTTTTGTCACAGACGGCAGAAATCTTCCTGAAATAAATGTCCGTGATCTTCTTCTTCACTTATCACCACATTAAAGTTTCCTCTGATGTTCCAACAACCAGGAATGTGACGTCCTTCCACATTTCCTCCATGTTGGGAAGAAAAAAGTCCGATTCTCATCTGTTCTAGTTACACATGGACAGAAATGCCCCCCCAGCAATGGCGGACAGTCTAGATGTGGCGTTTTGCCAGATTGGTCTATATTGCACCCATATCATACAAGCCACAGCGCTCCGTTTTTGCTTTTGGTTATCTCAGTTTTGTCCTTTGCCTCCTGGATTCTTTTTCCACATTCCAGATTTGTCTCACCTGGTTACCTCTTATTCTGTTACACCTGCTTCCAGTGACCCCTGTTTAAGTAACCACTTCATTACTGGTTCTGAGTTTCAACTACCTGCCCAGAAGGCCGCTCATCCACCATCCGAGAAGGTGGAAAAATGATTGTTCAGTGCTCCCCACCAGTGCCCCAACTCACCTTCCCTACCCGACGCAGCGCTCCACCCATCACATCTGACTGTTATGCGTTTAAGATGGCCTCCAAAAAAAAAAAAGAAAATAGAAAGAAGAAAAAGACAAAAAAGACAAAAAAAATCAAAGAAAGAAAAAATGGCCTCCAGAAGCAGCCTGGGTAATTACAACGCCAACTTTACTCGGTCAGTTTGATCCAGACTAGTCATGCCTTACAGTTAAATCAGGTAACAGGACCAAGTTATGCCAGCTTGTTCCTTTCATCACACCTCCTCCTATGACCCAGAAATTATTCATCCTTCAAATCCCTTAAATGCACCTGGAGGAAACCCGAAGCAAAAACAGAGGAAAGGTTTCCGAAGGAGCCGAAGTGAGGAAATAAAGCACGTCCTTTCCCTCCACCTCTGTCATATAATCCTAAAGAACAAGGCAATAAGGAAGTCATAAGTGAGGAAAGGCACGTTAGAATAATGAAAAGAACCTCCACATTTTTGTTTTCTCAAGGCAGCAATTAAATCTAAAATGTGGGGCAAATCCTCCAAGTCTGCTGGAAAACATGCTGATTACACAGCATGTGATATTACACTGCCAGAAATACAAAACTCCAACTACGGGGTGATGGAGAAGTGAGTTCAGAAGTTTAAAGACTGCACTGTTTGTTCAAGCGCTCCCAACGATACTCCAGCTCCAATTAAAAGCAAACTTACAAAAGAAAGCAGTAAAGTGTGAGACAGGCAGGCCGCGAGACGACGGAGAGCCGGTTTAAAGTTGCCTCATTTGCGGCAGGATTTCAGAGTTTTAACAGGAACTTCAGCAGGCAGCACGGTTCATCCTCACCATGCAGACACGGAGACCGAGTGGATCCGTGAGCAGAGCTGCAGCTTTCATCATCACAAGGGCAGATAAACAAACACTGGCTTCATTTCCAAAGTGGACACTAATAACTCCTGTCAAAGGTTGGCTTTCTAAACAAGTCTCTCCAATTCATCCTGTCGAGTCTGTGGATGTCTGTCACTGATCAGAAAACTGTTTTTAAGTCAGTCTCCATCTTAGGCACAAAAGACAGCCGAGTGCGCCGTGAAGGATGGAGGAGACTGCAGCGGAGGAAAAGTCGTGCCAGCAGAGTTCAATAACGCCGGTAGTCTGAGATGAGCTACGAGACCCCCGTGTCAGTGCGTTCGGTGGCATCCAAGAAACAGACATCCAAACTGATTTACAAGCCAGTTCGAGGCACTGGATCACAAATCAACTGAAGTGAGGCAATCTTTTCCACCAGAGAAGGTCGACTTGACCTGGACGGCTGAGGGAGCACGACTTTCAGAAAGTTTTAACAAAGTTTCTCATTTTCAGCCCAGGACTCTATAAATGATGCAGAAGGATGTGATGGACAGCATCCATGCAGCACGTAGATCTAAATGGCTTCCCCATCTGCACGCAGCTGGAGAGTCACTTCAACTTTCACCCGTATGAAGTGGCCTAGTCAAGCCAAGCAGCTGGTACAAACACCATTAAGCAGATTATAAGAACATTAAAGAGAATGAAAGGTTGGATATGGAACACGAACAGAACAGCAGCATCGTGTGTCTAGATTGAAGCTGCAACAGAAAAACAACTGCAGCCGTTTGGTTTCCAGGTTCACTGCCGATACGTCAGCGACCAGCAGCTGCAGCATGTCCAACACTGCAGAGGAGTTTACAACTGACAGCTAACGTTAGCCACGTTAGCAGAGACCAGCAGCTGCAGCATGTCCAACACTGCAGAGGAGTTTACAACTGACAGCTAACGTTAGCCACATTAGCAGAGACCAGCAGCTGCAGCATGTCCAACACTGCAGAGGAGTTTACAACTGACAGCTAACGTTAGCCACGTTAGCAAAGACCAGCAGCTGCAGCATGTCCAACACTGCAGAGGAGTTTACAACTGACAGCTAACGTTAGCCACGTTAGCAAAGACCAGCAGCTGCAGCATGTCCAACACTGCAGAGGAGTTTACAACTGACAGCTAACGTTAGCCACATTAGCAGAGACCAGCAGCTGCAGCATGTCCATCACTGCAGAGGAGTTTCTAACTGACAGCTAACGTTAGCCACATTAGCATAGACCAGCAGCTGCAGCATGTCCAACACTGCAGAGGAGTTTCTAACTGACAGCTAACGTTAGCCACGTTAGCATAGACCAGCAGCTGCAGCATGTCCAACACTGCAGAGGAGTTTATACCTGACAGCTAACGTTAGCCACGTTAGCAGAGACCAGCAGCTGCAGCATGTCCAACACTGCAGAGGAGTTTACAACTGACAGCTAACGTTAGCCACATTAGCAGCGACCAGCAGCTGCAGCATGTCCAACACTGCAGAGGAGTATACAACTGACAGCTAACGTTAGCCACGTTAGCAGAGACCAGCAGCTGCAGCATGTCCATCACTGCAGAGTTTCTAACTGACAGCTAACGTTAGCCACATTAGCAAAGACCAGCAGCTGCAGCATGTCCATCACTGCAGAGGAGTTTACAACTGACAGCTAACGTTAGCCACATTAGCAGAGACCAGCAGCTGCAGCATGTCCAACACTGCAGAGGAGTTTACAACTGACAGCTAACGTTAGCCACATTAGCAGAGACCAGCAGCTGCAGCATGTCCAACACTGCAGAGGAGTTTACAACTGACAGCTAACGTTAGCCACGTTAGCAGAGACCAGCAGCTGCAGCATGTCCAACACTGCAGAGGAGTTTCTAACTGACAGCTAACGTTAGCCACGTTAGCAGCGACCAGCAGCTGCAGCATGTCCATCACTGCAGAGGAGTTTACAACTGACAGCTAACGTTAGCCACGTTAGCAAAGACCAGCAGCTGCAGCATGTCCATCACTGCAGAGGAGTTTACAACTGACAGCTAACGTTAGCCACGTTAGCAGCGACCAGCAGCTGCAGCATGTCCAACACTGCAGAGGAGTTTCTAACTGACAGCTAACGTTAGCCACGTTAGCAGCGACCAGCAGCTGCAGCATGTCCAACACTGCAGAGGAGTTTCTAACTGACAGCTAACGTTAGCCACGTTAGCAGCGACCAGCAGCTGCAGCATGTCCATCACTGCAGAGGAGTTTACAACTGACAGCTAACGTTAGCCACGTTAGCAAAGACCAGCAGCTGCAGCATGTCCATCACTGCAGAGGAGTTTACAACTGACAGCTAACGTTAGCCACGTTAGCAGCGACCAGCAGCTGCAGCATGTCCATCACTGCAGAGGAGTTTCTAACTGACAGCTAACGTTAGCCACATTAGCAGAGACCAGCAGCTGCAGCATGTCCATCACTGCAGAGTTTCTAACTGACAACTAACGTTAGCCACGTTAGCAGAGACCAGCAGCTGCAGCATGTCCATCACTGCAGAGTTTCTAACTGACAGCTAACGTTAGCCACATTAGCAGAGACCAGCAGCTGCAGCATGTCCAACACTGCAGAGGAGTTTATACCTGACAGCTAACGTTAGCCACGTTAGCAGAGACCAGCGGCTGCAGCATGTCCATCACTGCAGAGTTTACAACTGACAGCTAACATTAGGGGGGGGGGACACTTGTTGCAACTTTTCACAAAACCTGCAGAAAAGACATTTTTGGTCACAACAAATATGCCCCTGAATTTTGAAAGACTCATGAAAACGTGTTTCCTGGGTGTGGAAAAGACTTTGTTTTGCATACAGTCATATTCCTCATCCACACAGGGTCTTTCAAAATATGCTAAAATTTACAAACTACAAATTCTCATTTTTCCCTTTTTATGGAATGAAAACTTTAAAAAAGATAAAATGATTTTTTTAAAAAACAGGTGGGAGGGCAGATGTGGGCTGAAGTGATACCTGCAGGTTATTTTCCAGCGCTGTTGTCCTTTTTATATCAAGTTATCTCCAGCACATGTTTGGGATGTGAAGCTGAGTAGGTGGGGAAAAACAAAAAACAATATGCCATCATACATTTTTATACAGTTTTCATCTATTTCCCCAAACTATTACACCTTTTCTGCTCTTACGAGGCCAACCTGCTCGTTCTTAAACCATGGACTTTAAACCAACATATTCACTGTGTATTCAAATTTTGCCTCTCCAAGACATTCTCTCCCTTAGAGAGGCATCCATGTTTATGAAAAAGGAAAAGGCAACAGATCGCTGCAAGCAGCAAGAGACCAGCATCACGCCAACTCGTGAAGAAGAAATAAAATATCTACAGAAACAGAAGCTGGATTTGAGAAAGTGCCACAAGGTGTTGCTTTGAGGGTTCTGTCAAGAGAAAGAACCTGTTTTCAGCTGCGTTCAGTCACTTGAGAAATCGCTGGCTTGACTGGAGGCCAGCAGCGCAGTATCAGCTGAAGAGTGTGCAGAGGAACACATTAGACAGCGTTGCTTTATATGGCAGACATGCAAGACACTGTGTACTCGCTGGTTTCTGTGTAGAACAGGCCAAATCCCGCGGGTGTTAATGTCACGTTATCAGCAAAAGTCTGAGAACATGTGCACGAACTGGAGGAGATTCGCAGTTGGACAGGCATTGCCACAGAGCCAAAATATAATTCAGGTTGTGTACCTGTCGCGGGGTCCTCAAGTCTCCGTGGAAGGTGACAATATTGCAGTCGTTCTGAATTCAGTTCGTTATGCTTCATTCCAAATATCAATTAACAGATGAATGAAAAGACTGAAGAGAAAAAAACCAACAGAACTTTGGTAAATGTTAGACGCAGAACGGAACATCCTGCAGTTTTCTCAGTGACGTACCCCCCCCCCCCCCCCCCCCCATCGGCGACTGAACTGGTATCCATCTTGCATCCTACCTGCATTGGGAGCTAACTCCAGCCAGTAAAACGATAACGTTGTCATCTCTTGTTCCGTTCTTCCTTTGTCTTTTTCTGAATTTGCTGTGATGGTTGTTCAAAACTCCCGCTGTGTTTATGTCCGTTTGCTACCGTGTGACGAGTACAAAACCAAACCTCAGCTTCATCCTCCTGTCTGGCCATTTTCGTCGTGGTAACTAAGGTCAGGCACTAGGGATGGGCGATATGGACTAAAAAATGTATCACGATAATTTCTTGTATTTATCACGGTAACGATAAGTGACGATAAAAACTATCAGCAAAATATTTTGTATTATAAATTTGTCACTAAATTCTGTCCTGAAAGCCCTACAAAGTACTAGAAGCCACTAAACTATGTCAATCAAGTTCAAGTAGTGCACCTGTATTGCAAAACTAGTGACACCAATTAAACAAGTCTGAAATATGAGACCAAATTCCACATTTATTCAAACGATGCAAACAGCAAAACTAAATTGGCCTTTTAAAAAAACCAAAGTAGTGCAACTGCAAACAACCTGATAAATTGTCATCTCACGATAAAAACGATAAATTCAAATTGTTATTGTGGGGAATTTCTTTGACGATATATCGCACACGATAAAATATCGCCCATCCCTATCAGGCACACCTGGATTAAGCAGCTTGTCCAGTAATGAGAGACGGGAACGAAGGTGCCGGCGTACTGTAGGTACCAGATCGGCTCGGGTCCTGCACCTAGCGATGCCGTCACGCTATATGAGCAGTTTAAAGTTGGCTGGATGTCCGGGCACATTACAGAAACGGTTTTTACGGGAGATTTTTGGTGAAAACATGGACGAATTTTACTAGGAATATTATTCTATTTATCATAAGGGATCTACAACAGCTGTATCACCTTAACTGTAAAGGTCCTGAGAGCTGAAATCATGACCGTACCAGACCCCCCCCCCCCCCCCCCCATAAACACACTCCAGACGGAGATGAAGGAAACAGTGAGGAGTGATAACTGCACATCTCCTATGAAATGAGTCCGAGTGCAGTTTTCTTTTTAATTACAAAACATGAAACACGAATACAGTGAATGTACACCGGAGACAACAAACGCAGTACAGCAGACATCGTTGCAGCGTTAGGTTTTCCCGATGTCCCTTAATGTTGCATTAAAATAAGCATAAAACCTATGGTTGTACGACATGTCATGGACTAGTGTTCATGCGGTGGGCTGGATGTCACTGCCAGAGACCAGTTTTCTGAAAGCATCCACATACCCAGCCTTTTCCTGCATACATCACATCGCGCCCTGATCCATGAAGCATCAGTTTCTTCCACAAATCTTATTTCAGTCATCGTTCCAGTTTCTCCGTGAGCTCTTTTTCAAAGATGAGCAGGAGATGCTGTTCAGTCTCTGTGTGAGCATCGTAGCTCTGCTGGTGAATTTAATCCTGTTTACACCTGGAAACAGGTGTTCCACAGCACACCTGGAACAGGCAGCGTTACCTGAATACCAGTAAACAGTTCATGTTGGGAAAAACATCTTTGTCACGAGTCCAACACTTCCATTATGGACGGAAACTGATGTCCTCCGTCCACTTAATGAGTTGTGTTGACGGTCAGTTCAGAGCCTCCAAACAGAGTCCATAAAGCTGCTCTGCACGCGTGATGCATCCAGCTGGTGAAACGCGTCTGACGCAGCAGCTTCATTATTCTGTAAGAGTCACTCTGGAAACGGTTGTTCAGGTCGACCAGCTGTCTGTCAGGAACAGAGAACTCTGTTTCATCGCTGTTAGCAGCAGTTAGCGCTCCGCAATGCTAGCTGGGCGAGTCGGACCTACAGTCAGGTCAGGAGGGTGCAGCTGCCTCTGTGGGTGGAGCCGGCACATCCCGGCACTCCCGTGGCTACGCCATTGACTCAGATTTGCTTAATACGTTGACCAGAGCCAATGTAAAACGTTGGCTTCAATGTAAAAGTGGTCACATGACTCAGAGAGAACGCCACGTGAACCTGTGCTGTCTGTCTGCTGAACACAGCAGTAATCAGATTACTGACAGTAAACAGTAAATAAACATCAGTGCTGCAGACATGCTGGTCATGAATGTTCGCGGTTACAGAGCAGATTTTGTTCTGCAGTTTAAAGCTACGGTTAGCAATGTTGGAGAAACGGTTTGAGCAAGCGACAGTTTAAAAAACGCACCACCTGAAACCACGCTTTCAGAGCGCAGCGTGTGCGCCGATGTTTTACGAGCAGGTTAACGATAACAGGCGGGTGGATAGCTCGTTAGCTTGATAGCTAACAGCTGATAAACCACGTTTCTAAAAGCTTTAATCCACTCACCTCCAACTCCTTCTGCGGTGTAAAAAGTCCACACTGCAAACGTCAACGCCTCCGAGACTTAAACCTTCTCTTGTTTGGTTTTGTTGGTGCAGCAGCAGTTAGCAGCCCGTTAGCTATATTTGTTAACAGTGAGCGGCACACAGGGGGGTCATGTGGGGGACGGAGAGAGGGGGGGGACAGAGACGAGACATAAATGCATCAATTCGTTCTTTGTATAAGTTGCGAATGACCAGTTCCTGCTTTCGGTGTGGATGGCAGGGGTCGGTCAGAGTTTTACAGACCTGCAGCTCTCACAGAGGTCTGACTGCTTCCTCGCTTTTATGAAACATGATGAGTCGATACTGTCAGGATGGAAGGAACATTTCACCCAGCAGAACAACAAGTCTTTCTGAGCAGGATTACCAACTCTGGCTTTCAGTGTTTTATCTGTTTTCTTACAGTGTCTTTGTGCACGATGATGATGATGATGATAGAATGTAAATAGTGGTCCTGGATTTCCAGTCTTTTTAAAATCTCAGTCTGAGACTAAACACTGTCTTTAGCTGTGAGCTGGTGTGAGATGGTGGTCTTCCAGGAGTCGCTCACAAATCTTTAAAAAGCCCTCTGATGTCAGGCTGGCATTACTGAAGAACTTGCAGAAACAATAGATAAACCAGCCTGGCAAAGCCGGAGCGTGTGAAGGAAAAGAGCATTTGTGTCACGGGTGGCATCGAGAGGAGGACCCAAATGCAGGACAAGAGTACGTAGAGGGACGAACGAGGAAACTATGAGCAGCTGGTGCAAATTACAAACGAAAACCAGGCGTGCCAGGGAACCGGTAGTAAACTGGAGAGAATACACGGGGGAAGAACTAAAAAACAAGGCAGGAAACACAACGGGATGATACATGACAAACCCCCCCTTAGATCACGATACAAGGTTCACTGGTCGTACATAAAATGAATTAGACAAGAAATTCACCTGTAACGAAGGCTTGAAACGAACACCCACCAAATGCAGCTCATAATTAGTTTTGGTTGATCCAAATAAAAACTTTTAACAGAATAAAAACTTTGCAGGTGAATGAAAGCAATCATTTTGTCTGTCTGTCCTGGTCTTACAGAGATTAGCCATCCTTTGGCTGTATGCATGGCCTCGTTTACACACTTACGCTTGGACAAAGAGCAGCTGAATTAGAAGCTAAATTTAGATTATGTAATGTGTCAAAAAATGATGGTGGTTGGTTATAAGAAACAGGAAGTAGGTAGAGGAGAATGCTGATGAAGAAGATGTTAAAGGTAGAGTCCGAAGTTTCACCCCGAAAAAAAAACGTTAGACTTGTCCAAGTGAAATCCATCTCAAACCTTTGGGCCTTTACTCTCGTGCAGTGGTGAGTTTGAATGCAACTCTCTCTCCTCCTGGCTGTAACTCGCTCTTTAGCTTTGTTCTGGGACGTTTCTGGGGGGAGATTTCTGTTTATATCAGCAGCCAATGACAGAGCTAAGAGCATGACACTGTGTGGAAATAAGATCATGATTGGAGCAGACGCCAGTCACTCCAACTCTCGAAGGGAAAAAAACGGCGGATGCACCGAAGAAAAGGTGAGAGCTTTAGATGCACGTTGGAAAACCAGGTTAATAACAGTTTGGCTTTTAGCCGCTTCTGAGCTCTGAAGGAGTTGTTGAAGCTGAATAGGCTGAAGAACGAGGCGGCCATTAGCCTGAGAGGGAGGGGCTCAGCTTGATACTGTTGTTTGCAAACAGAAACGGGGGGGGGTCCGGACTCTACCTTTAAGAAAAAAAGGATGCTTGATCAAAAACAGTTTTGGGGCTGTGTGTCCGGTGACAGCATGATCAGTTTCTGGGACAGATTATGCATGGTAAGTTAATTGTTGGAAAGTAAAGTTGTACAACAAATGAACGTAATCTATATGTGAATGAAACGTGTCTGCTGGTTTAAGTTGGAAAATGCAGGAAAAGTAACTTTATGCAGGACATTTATTGCTCACACACCACTGGGCATTTATCCAGCCCTCCCGATCATTACCGTCTGATCCTGCAGATGTAATTTATGGGATTTACACGAGCATGGACTGCAGTCCTCATGCACATCTCATCTCAGTCCTCGAGAGCTACTATCCTTTACATTTTGGTTGCATCCCTTCTCCAGCACACCTGAATGCCTCGTTACCAGCCTCTCCAGAGCTGAATGGCATGTGCATGAGGGCACCAGCCGTTTGATTCAGGTGTGTTGGGAGGGTATGCTCTTAAAATTGCAGGACAGTAGCTCTCGAGACCTGGACTTGGGCACCCCTGCTCTAAGGACTGCCCCGTCTATGCAAAAAAAAAGAAAAGAAACATTTTGTTGTTGCCTGTGGACATGCTTATGTCAGTAACTCCTGTAGGAGATTATTAGCTTTGGACATAAACGTGCTGAGGTTCAGCCAAACTAGAGATTATATTCTCCAAGTATAAAACTTTTTAATGCACTTGATTTTATAACAAAAGTTTCTTCGAACGTTATTTAAATTAGGAATATATTTAACAGTGGAGCATACCTGATGTACCGTCTGATCTGACATCTGCCAGTGGGACTGAGAACGAAACATGAACAGCAGTGATTTGTTTCAGGTTTATAAATAGTAAAATAGCAGATGTCTGAGTTTCCCTCCATGTTTTTTTTTTTATATTTTCTGATAAACTTAGTTAAGTTCTCTGACCACTAACAGTTAATTGAATTTGCATCAAAACAGATTAAAACATGTCCAAACGCTCCAGTCGTGCTGTGTGAGCCTTTGAATTCATCCGTCAGCACGGCGAGCGGATCTGACACGTTCTGCAGCTGCATAACGAAGCGCCCGAATAGCTGCACCACAGACATGAAAACAGCTCAACAGGACTCATTTAAAAATTTGATGTGGTGTTCTTCGACTCTTCAGCCTTTCACATTCTCTATGTAGAATATTTAAACTGTTCCAACGTTCAGACTTTAATGGATGTGGAATTTGGCATCTGATGCACTGAAAGTCTGACAAAATCCTTCAGAGTCGGTCTCATCTGTGGGAATTTAATGGCCTAGTTTGATCTTTATACTCCACGCACTGCTTGGAGACACATTAGTGTAAATTAAAGGATGATTCCAGGTAATTAAACCTGGTTTACTTGCTACTCTGACTAATAGATTTATGGAAAGGAGCCGCAGACAATACGAATGACCACATTTTCCGAGTTGGAAAGCCAAATCAAAGGATCACCGTTTTCATCGGCTTGGATGGACTTTCAGGAAGGCAAACTGTGATATTTGTGTGTGGAGTTTCAGTGGCGTTGCTAGGGTCTTTTGGGGCTCCAAGGAAGAAATTTGTGGGGCCTCCACCGTACCTGTGCATGGTAGAAAAAACATGTTTTTTGCACACATAAATGCACAATTTCTAGGACATTTAAGATGTACGGCTGTGTGAAAAAGTGTTTGCTTTCTTACTGATTTCTTACTTTTTGCATGTTTTTCACTTAAATGTTTCAGATCATCAAACAAATTTTAATGTGAGTCAAAGATAACACAAGTAAACAGAAAATGCAGTTTTTAAATGGAGATTTTTATTAATGTTGAATTATGCATGTGGTGCTGTACAGTGCTGCACCGTGCTGTACCGTGCTGCACCGTGCTGTACCGTGCTGTACTGTACTGTACTGTACTGTACTGTACCGTGCTGCACCGTGCTGTACTGTACTGTACCGTGCTGTACTGTGCTGTACCGTGCTGTACTGTGCTGTACCGTGCTGTACCGTGCTGTACCGTGCTGTACTGTACCCTGTGCAGCTGCAATGGAAAAGGCCCATAAGTGCCTTATGTTAAGGTTACTGTGTTATCATGAATAAACAGTATCAGCAGGACAGAAATCAGACGCTGCCTACCTTCTCACTGTCTTTCTTGTTTTGTCTTGTGGATATTTTCTTTATTTAAAACACTAAAAGGTGGATAAATAAATTGACCCTAAATTTTTTACTTGAGATGGAAACAACGAGCTCGTGGGGAGAAACTCTGCCCCCTTGCTGTGATAACCTCCGGAGGCCAGCGCTCCAACATTCCCATTTAAATGTGCCCAGCTTCAATTGCACAAATCATACATGGAAGGACAACAGTGGGCAGATATCTGACCCAAATGTCCCTGCAATATGAACAAGCTCTAAAAACCATCTAAACTAACTCAGAGGTTCTGCTGTGCAGCAACATGGAATCCTCCTCAGAGCAAAGCATGCAATTACTGTGATGCAGTCAAAAACACAAAAGCATTAGAGTTTTCTTTTGGTTAATGGGGGTAGTTGGTTTATGGCAGGAACACAGCGCCGATATTACTGATGGAATGAACAAGTCCTCTCTCCACAAATCACATTACAAAGAATATGTTTGTCATGGAAGCTTTTAAAAACCTTGTTTTTTTTGGCTTTTTGTTTGTTATATTTTCACCATTAGAGGAAGAAGTCTCAGGAATTGCAGGACTTTTAGTTGGGGGCATATATCAGCTCAGATATTCTGCAGGCAACAATAACAAACAGGCTTTCAAGCTGCTTGAATATCTCCTGATTTTTGCCATCAACATAAATATATATATATATATATATAAACAGTAAATGCACTAAAAAAAAACACTAAATAAATCTGTGCTTTTCTTCAAAACTGCTCGAGTTTGGTTTCATGATTTATTAAAATGGAAACTTCTTTGACAAAAGACATCATCAAAAACATTTATTATCAATGTAAATCACAGAAGTATAAGGAAGTAACAGGAGAAAAACAGCTAAATCAAATTCATTTATTTAGAAATACAAGGAATACAGATTTTTCATGATATACTAAAAACAGACCCCTAAAAAATAAAAGAAAAATGTGATCCAGATCTCAGCTCAGGATATCAAACACCTCCAGTTTGTTAAGACCCTCTGGCATCGCTTTAGAGCAGTGATTTTTAACGGGTACTTGAACCTTTTCTAATTGCATTCTTTATTTATTTTGAGTTTGTGGTCAAAAGCTAATATGTATAATATAATATGTATGCTAATATGTACATATATATATATATGTGTGTGTGTATTTGTCAAAGATTAAGTTAATATTTTTAAACTGCACATGTGGTGCCTTTTGCAGGATA
This sequence comes from Atherinomorus stipes, assembly GCA_023101725.1. Taxonomy (NCBI): domain Eukaryota; kingdom Metazoa; phylum Chordata; class Actinopteri; order Atheriniformes; family Atherinidae; genus Atherinomorus; species Atherinomorus stipes. The sequence continues at coordinate 49,545 of JALJCO010005872.1, forward strand.
ATACCAACTGAGTCAGAGCAGTTGAAACCCACTGTTTTAGAGTAAAAGATGCCTCAGCACATACACTAACTACAGTGTAATTCACTACTTCAATAATGATGTGAAAATACACAGTTTCACTGCGTTGTCCCAGCAGTCGAAAAGCTGTGCTGGTTTTGCTGTAAAATCAATGAAAGCTAACAAAGTGGCAGAATGTGATTCTGTTGGAGAGGCAAGAAACTGTAAAAGAAATGACAATAAAAACTAAACAACAAAAAAGCAAGCACATAAATTATAATATTCAGTAACCTCTTATTAAACTCATGCAATGAAAGTCACAGAAAATTGCAGATACTGTCACCGGACGTGATTCCCGTCCCGTTACATGTACATACTGAGTGAGTGTGAGCGTTTATCACACATTACCAATGGTGTTCTGGCCCCATAATTACAGCAGTAACTTTCATTTGCCTTCCACTGACACATGGTGCTCCTTTCTAAAAACATATTGGACTTTACTAAAAAGACAAAAAAAAAAAACCCTCAGTGACAGCTACAGACGGCCAGCAGCTGAAAACGGGCAAATCTATATTCATTGACGTTTCCAGTCAGAACAATTTACCCTATAATTCTAAAAGAGGCTTTTTTTTTCTTTGTCTTTTTTGTCTTCAGACCCCAGAGACCCAATTGGTGGCTAAACCCCCGTCCCTCATTGCTATCACATTGATTCAGTCCATTGAAGGTCTAGTAATGACTAAATGGTGCAGTCTCCTTCAACTCATGGTACCCCTGGTGGTTTGGCTCTGTGAAGAGACAGAGAGGGCAGTTAGGGCAAAGAAGTACCACAAATCTCTCTCTTCTACATTAGCCAGTCAGGTTAAAGACTCTTTTAGAAACATAGGTCTGTCAGATTCAGACGGAAATTACTGCCTATGCTCGCACATGTTCCTCAAACTGCTCATGTTTCTCTATGTAAAAATAAACGCAGACCAATCTGGATGTTACTGGATGATTTTCTGAACATCCCAAATGATGAAGATGAAAATAGCCACTAGAAAAATGCGTTTGAGTGTGTAGATTAGTGTTGTGGTACCCAGGCTCATATTTTCCTCCACGAGAGGCTGCTTCTCGCTGCAGTTCACCACTCTTCCCTGTGCCGCTCCCAGAACGGTCATGATATCCACTAAGTTGAGCTTCCCTTCCTCCTTGGCCTCCCCCACTGCTTCTGCGAGCTCCATCGCAGCCTCCTCTCGCTCCTCCATTTCCTCTTGAGTCAGCATCGCGTTCAAGCCCTGTCCTGGGGGGGCGCTGCCAACCTGCGGCGGTGCAAGAGAGCACAGAGCCCTCACCTGCCCGTACGACTTCAAGTGCGCCACGTTGGCACGCAAAAAGAGCAGGAGGACATTGAGGTCGTTCAGCGGGCAGCCGAGCCGGCGGCGGTTGATGAGATCCAGAGCCGGGAGGACCTCGTAGACGGAGATGAAGCTGGTGTCCCAGACAAAGAGTCGGATGATGCTGAAGAGGACGATGGGCGCCAGCAGGACATAGATGGCACCGTTGGCCACGCTGATCACCTGGAAGACCAGCTGTCCAATCATCTTACACTGAACCAGCTCTGGAATCCAGTTGTGATCGCGCAGCATCCCCGTACGAACAAAGCAGCTGAACTCGTCCTGCAGGAAGGCGGACAGGTGGAAGTAGGCCAGATAGAGGCAGGCGGAGGTCATGAAGGTGAGGAGGAGGAAGCCACGCAGAAAAAGCATGCTCACGAGGAAGTAGGAGTTTTGTTTGCACTGCATGTATCTCTCCAGGAGGGGGTACTCGAAGTATCGCTTCCTCTTGGCCCTGCAGTGGAAGGAGAAGAAAATCAGGAGCATGTTTATGTTCCCAAACTGGCCGTCTCCAAACACAGATTTCTATTTTTGCTTACAAGGAGGTGCCCACCACATCAGCAGCATCGACACGAACCACATTCCCTGCATGGAACCACGTGGATTCCAAACGCACAGTTTCCCCGTTTGCAGCTGATACTAGTTAGATACCGGGACGATGCGTTTATTTATCTCAGCAATCATGACTTCACATTCAACCAGATTTATTCTGGGTGGGAGATACTTCTGTATCACATGATGGTGGTAGCCTATCAGATTCTAGCTTCTGTGTCACATGATGGTGGTAGCCTATCAGATTCTAGCTTCTGTATCACATGATGGTGGTAGCCTATCAGATTCTAGCTTCTGTATCACATGATGGTGGTAGCCTATCAGATTCTAGCTTCTGTGTCACATGATGGTGGTAGCCTATTAGATTCTAGCTTCTGTGTCACATGATGGTGGTAGCCTATCAGATTCTAGCTTCTGTGTCACATGATGGTGGTAGCCTTTCAGATTGTAGCTTCTGTATCACATGATGGTGGTAGCCTATCAGATTCTAGCTTCTGTATCACATGATGGTGGTAGCCTATCAGATTCTAGCTTCTGTGTCACATGATGGTGGTAGCCTATCAGATTCTAGCTTCTGTGTCACATGATGGTGGTAGCCTATCAGATTCTAGCTTCTATATCACATGATGGTGGTAGCCTATCAGATTCTAGCTTCTGTGTCACATGATGGTGGTAGCCTATCAGATTCTAGCTTCTATATCACATGATGGTGGTAGCCTATCAGATTCTAGCTTCTGTGTCACATGATGGTGGTAGCCTATCAGATTCTAGCTTCTGTGTCACATGATGGTGGTAGCCTATCAGATTCTAGCTTCTGTGTCGCATGATGGTGGTAGCCTATCAGATTCTAGTTTCTGTATCACATGATGGTGGTAGCCTATCAGATTCTAGTTTCTGTATCACATGATGGTGGTAGCCCATCAGCCTCTAGTTTCTGTATCACATGATGGTGGTAGCCTATCAGATTCGAGCTTCTGTATCACATGATGGTGGTAGCCTATCAGATTGTAGCTTCTGTATCACATGATGGTGGTAGCCTATCAGATTCTAGCTTCTGTGTCACATGATGGTGGTAGCCTATCAGATTCTAGCTTCTGTATCACATGATGGTGGTAGCCTATCAGATTCTAGCTTCTGTGTCACATGATGGTGGTAGCCTATCAGATTCTAGCTTCTGTGTCACATGATGGTGGTAGCCTATCAGATTCTAGCTTCTGTGTCACATGATGGTGGTAGCCTATCAGATTCTAGCTTCTGTATCACATGATGGTGGTAGCCTATCAGATTCTAGCTTCTTTATCACATGATGATGGCAGCCTATCAGATTCTAGCTTCTGTATCACATGATGGTGGTAGCCTATCAGATTCTAGCTTCTGTGTCACATGATGGTGGTAGCCTATCAGATTCTAGCTTCTGTGTCACATGATGGTGGTAGCCTATCAGATTCTAGCTTCTGTATCACATGATGGTGGTAGCCTATCAGATTCTAGCTTCTTTATCACATGATGATGGCAGCCTATCAGATTCTAGCTTCTGTATCACATGATGGTGGTAGCCTATCAGATTCTAGCTTCTGTATCACATGATGGTGGTAGCCTATCAGATTCTAGCTTCTGTATCACATGATGGTGGTAGCCTATCAGATTCTAGCTTCTGTATCACATGATGGTGGTAGCCTATCAGATTCTAGCTTCTTTATCACATGATGATGGCAGCCTATCAGATTCTAGCTTCTGTGTCACATGATGGTGGTAGCCTATCAGATTCTAGCTTCTGTATCACATGATGGTGGTAGCCTATCAGATTCTAGCTTCTGTGTCACATGATGGTGGTAGCCTATCAGATTATAGCTTCTGTATCACATGATGGTGGTAGCCTATCAGATTCTAGCTTCTGTATCGCATGATGGTGGTAGCCTTTCAGATTGTAGCTTCTGTGTCACATGATGGTGGTAGCCTATCAGATTGTAGCTTCTGTGTCACATGATGGTGGTAGCCTATCAGATTGTAGCTTCTGTGTCACATGATGGTGGTAGCCTATCAGATTCTAGCTTCTGTGTCACATGATGGTGGTAGCCTATCAGATTCTAGCTTCTGTGTCACATGATGGTGGTAGCCTATCAGATTCTAGCTTCTGTATCACATGATGATGGTAGCCTATCAGATTCTAGCTTCTGTATCGCATGATGGTGGTAGCCTATCAGATTCTAGCTTCTGTGTCACATGATGGTGGTAGCCTATCAGATTCTAGCTTCTGTATCGCATGATGGTGGTAGCCTATCAGATTCTAGCTTCTGTATCACATGATGGTGGTAGCCTATTAGATTCTAGCTTCTGTGTCACATGATGGTGGTAGCCTATCAGATTCTAGCTTCTGTGTCACATGATGGTGGTAGCCTATTAGATTCTAGCTTCTGTGTCACATGATGGTGGTAGCCTATCAGATTCTAGCTTCTGTGTCACATGATGGTGGTAGCCTATCAGATTCTAGCTTCTGTGTCACATGATGGTGGTAGCCTATTAGATTCTAGCTTCTGTGTCACATGATGGTGGTAGCCTATCAGATTCTAGCTTCTGTGTCACATGATGGTGGTAGCCTATCAGATTTTAGCTTCTGTATCACATGATGGTGGTAGCCTATCAGATTCTAGCTTCTGTATCACATGATGGTGGTAGCCTATCAGATTCTAGCTTCTGTGTCACATGATGGTGGTAGCCTATCAGATTCTAGCTTCTGTGTCACATGATGGTGGTAGCCTATCAGATTCTAGCTTCTGTATCACATGATGGTGGTAGCCTATCAGATTGTAGCTTCTGTATCACATGATGGTGGTAGCCTATCAGATTGTAGCTTCTGTATCACATGATGGTGGTAGCCTATCAGATTCTAGCTTCTGTATCACATGATGGTGGTAGCCTATCAGATTCTAGCTTCTGTATCACATGATGGTGGTAGCCTATCAGATTCTAGCTTCTGTATCGCATGATGGTGGTAGCCTATCAGATTCTAGCTTCTGTATCACATGATGGTGGTAGCCTATCAGATTCTAGCTTCTGTATCGCATGATGGTGGTAGCCTTTCAGATTGTAGCTTCTGTATCACATGGTGGTGGTAGCCTATCAGATTCTAGCTTCTGTATCGCATGATGGTGGTAGCCTTTCAGATTGTAGCTTCTGTGTCACATGATGGTGGTAGCCTATCAGATTCTAGCTTCTGTGTCACATGATGGTGGTAGCCTATCAGATTCTAGCTTCTGTGTCACATGATGGTGGTAGCCTATCAGATTCTAGCTTCTGTGTCACATGATGGTGGTAGCCTATCAGATTCTAGCTTCTGTGTCACATGATGGTGGTAGCCTATCAGATTCTAGCTTCTGTGTCACATGATGGTGGTAGCCTATCAGATTTTAGCTTCTGTATCACATGATGGTGGTAGCCTATCAGATTCTAGCTTCTGTGTCACATGATGGTGGTAGCCTATCAGATTCTAGCTTCTGTGTCACATGATGGTGGTAGCCTATCAGATTTTGCTTCTGTATCACATGATGGTGGTAGCCTATCAGATTGTAGCTTCTGTATCACATGATGGTGGTAGCCTATCAGATTGTAGCTTCTGTATCACATGATGGTGGTAGCCTATCAGATTCTAGCTTCTGTATCACATGATGCTGGTAGACTATCAGATTCTAGCTTCTGTATCACATGATGGTGGTAGCCTATCTGATTCTAGCTACTGTATCACATGATGGTGGTAGCCTATCAGATTCTAGCTTCTGTGTCACATGATGGTGGTAGCCTATCAGATTCTAGCTTCTGTGTCACATGATGGTGGTAGCCTATCAGATTCTAGCTTCTATATCACATGATGGTGGTAGCCTATCAGATTCTAGCTTCTGTGTCACATGATGGTGGTAGCCTATCAGATTCTAGTTTCTGTATTACATGATGGTGGTAGCCTATCAGATTCTAGCTTCTGTGTCGCATGATGGTGGTAGCCTATCAGATTCTAGCTTCTGTATCACATGATGGTGGTAGCCTATCAGATTCTAGTTTCTGTATCACATGATGGTGGTAGCCCATCAGCCTCTAGTTTCTGTATCACATGATGGTGGTAGCCTATCAGATTCGAGCTTCTGTATCACATGATGGTGGTAGCCTATCAGATTCTAGCTTCTGTATCACATGATGGTGGTAGCCTATCAGATTCTAGCTTCTGTGTCACATGATGGTGGTAGCCTATCAGATTCTAGCTTCTGTATCACATGATGGTGGTAGCCTATCAGATTCTAGCTTCTGTGTCACATGATGGTGGTAGCCTATCAGATTGTAACTTCTGTGTCACATGATGGTGGTAGCCTATCAGATTCTAGCTTCTGTGTCACATGATGGTGGTAGCCTATCAGATTCTAGCTTCTGTGTCACATGATGGTGGTAGCCTATCAGATTCTAGCTTCTGTGTCACATGATGGTGGTAGCCTATCAGATTTTAGCTTCTGTATCACATGATGGTGGTAGCCTATCAGATTCTAGCTTCTGTGTCACATGATGGTGGTAGCCTATCAGATTCTAGCTTCTGTGTCACATGATGGTGGTAGCCTATCAGATTTTAGCTTCTGTATCACATGATGGTGGTAGCCTATCAGATTGTAGCTTCTGTATCACATGATGGTGGTAGCCTATCAGATTGTAGCTTCTGTATCACATGATGGTGGTAGCCTATCAGATTCTAGCTTCTGTATCACATGATGGTGGTAGACTATCAGATTCTAGCTTCTGTATCACATGATGGTGGTAGCCTATCAGATTCTAGCTTCTGTATCACATGATGGTGGTAGCCTATCAGATTCTAGCTTCTGTGTCACATGATGGTGGTAGCCTATCAGATTCTAGCTTCTGTGTCACATGATGGTGGTAGCCTATCAGATTCTAGCTTCTATATCACATGATGGTGGTAGCCTATCAGATTCTAGCTTCTGTGTCACATGATGGTGGTAGCCTATCAGATTCTAGTTTCTGTATTACATGATGGTGGTAGCCTATCAGATTCTAGCTTCTGTGTCGCATGATGGTGGTAGCCTATCAGATTCTAGCTTCTGTATCACATGATGGTGGTAGCCTATCAGATTCTAGTTTCTGTATCACATGATGGTGGTAGCCTATCAGCTCTCTAGTTTCTGTATCACATGATGGTGGTAGCCTATCAGATTCGAGCTTCTGTATCACATGATGGTGGTAGCCTATCAGATTGTAGCTTCTGTATCACATGATGGTGGTAGCCTATCAGATTCTAGCTTCTGTGTCACATGATGGTGGTAGCCTATCAGATTCTAGCTTCTGTATCACATGATGGTGGTAGCCTATCAGATTCTAGCTTCTGTGTCACATGATGGTGGTAGCCTATCAGATTCTAGCTTCCGTATCACATGATGGTTGTAGCCTATCAGATTCTAACTTCTGTGTCACATGATGGTGGTAGCCTATCAGATTCTAGCTTCCGTATCACATGATGGTGGTAGCCTATCAGATTGTAGCTTCTGTATCACATGATGGTGGTAGCCTATCAGATTCTAGCTTCTGTGTCACATGATGGTGGTAGCCTATCAGATTCTAGCTTCTGTATCACATGATGGTGGTAGCCTATCAGATTCTAGCTTCTGTATCACATGATGGTGGTAGCCTATCAGATTCTAGCTTCTGTATCACATGATGGTGGTAGCCTATCAGATTCTAGCTTCCGTATCACATTATGGTGGTAGCCTATCAGATTCTAGTTTCTGTATCACATGATGGTGGTAGCCTATCAGATTCTAGCTTCTGTGTAACATGATGGTGGTAGCCTATCAGATTCTAGTTTCTATATCACATGATGGTGGTAGCCTATCAGATTCTAGCTTCTGTATCACATGATGGTGGTAGCCTATCAGATTCTAGCTTCTGTATCACATGATGGTGGTAGCCTATCAGATTCTAGCTTCCGTATCACATGATGGTGGTAGCCTATCAGATTCTAGTTTCTGTATCACATGGTGGTGGTAGCCTATCAGATTCTAGTTTCTGTATCACATGATGGTGGTAGCCTATCAGATTCTAGCTTCCGTATCACATGATGGTGGTAGCCTATCAGATTCTAGCTTCTGTATCACATGATGGTGGTAGCCTATCAGATTCTAGCTTTTGTATCACATGATGGTGGTAGCCTATCAGATTCTAGCTTCTGTATCACATGATGGTGGTAGCCTATCAGATTCTAGCTTTTGTATCACATGATGGTGGTAGCCTATGAGATTCTAGCTTTCAAGATACATGTATTAATACCAACTTAAAGTCATGTGGTGTTCTTTAAAGGTACCAAAATTATTGGTATCGATGAAAAAGTAGCATAAACTTCTGGTATTGTATCGACAGGAAAATTGTAGCTATTTCCCAGGTTTGTTGTTACAGTCTCACAAACAGCAGCAAATATTTCTCTTTCTCCAGCTGTTCATATAAGACTCTTACCTCTGAAGCTCAGCCTGAAATGTAAGTGGGTTCTTAGTATTCTGACGCATATCCAAAATGCTTTGGGCCAGTCGGACTGAGCGGTTGTATGACTTGTCCAGTTCATCGATAATAAACAGCAGGTCTGAGCCCAGAGTGGGCATGACAAGCTGGCGCCAGATCAAAGCGGGCAGGTACATCAGGACGGCCATGGCCAGGAGAGAGTATGGGAACATCTGAAAAGAGAATGAGAGGAATGTGGCAGCAAGGACGCAATCACAGAAATGACAGCTCTGTCACCCAGATTTACAAATGATTAGGTGTGAAATGTAAAACCATTTTTAAGTCGGTGATTAATAATCCACTAACAGGATATGAATATTTGGCAAAATGCTTCTGGTGGGAAATAAAATGCTTTTAAATTGATATTTTCAGCGGAGGTTTGGCAAGTTACACTAAACCTGAGAACATACTTGCTTTTTTAAACTCACATTCACACAGTCAACCAGCTCCATCATGAGTATTACGGCGCTCATTGTTCGTTACTGAAGGACTCGAGGGCAAATTAGAGGACTCGGATCGGATGGAGCTGCTGAATTTTTTGGCTTGAAACAAACCAATAAACATGGGAACAACAGAGGAGATTAATATTTAAGAACAGCAGCAGTATTGTACATTAAAAAAAATAAATCATTGGATCAACTCAAATACCAGTAATTTGAATAAACTAAATAAATTTCATTTAATTTAATGAATTTGTTATTTTTAATTCTATTCAGCTTAATTTTAATCAATAAAAATATAAACTTTCTATTGGGTCAACTTAATAAACTTAATTAGATGAGTTCCAATAATTTGATGCTGTGAGTTTGAACAACTTACTTTGCTGCATTATCCCTTTGCTCTTAACGCATGTTTACTCAGTTAAAGTATGAAATAGAGCAGATCCAGAGTCTGCCATAGAACAGCATCATATATTGTAAGTAAGTCATGTTGGCTCAGACTCACATGTCATAAAACCAATAGATACAGCAGGAAAAAACATGCCAACATTTTTCTCAGTAATATATTTCCAGTAGAACCATTGACATGAAATTTTCACCAGATTTCAGCAACAACCCAACTAATGCACACATACAAAGAAATCCTACATTTCTGTCCATAAATGAAAATGAAGCTATGCAATACATTTCAGAGATTTAACCATATATTTAAAAATAATAATATGAACAAATATTTTACAAATTGTAAATAAGTATCTATGACAGCTAAGGATCACTAAGTATACTGTGCTTCTTTTTTCCATTCTTTGCTATCATATTTTTGTTGTCCTCGTTTCTTTTCTTTTCTTTACGGTATTAATGTGAATCCTTCAGCCTGTACCTGTTCGGTCACTGCACAGTGGTGCTACCGTTCTTTGTTTTGATGGGATGTATCTGTGACATCACAGGGAATAAGTATTGAATATATTTAGTGAAATTCATTTACTACTACGTGTAAAAACCTTTGTTGGTGGTTCCAGCCTCCAGACGCCTCCTGTATGCAGAAACCAGTGGAAAACGTTGCTCAGGTGTGATTTTGGTCCATTCTTCCACAAACTGCCTTCAGATCTTCAAGGTTCCGGGTCTCTTCTGTCAAATCGGATCTTCAGTTATTTCTGGTCGGGTGATTGACAGGTCCGTTCTAGCAGCTTTATCTTCTTCTTCTTAAAGCAGGTGAGCGTTTCTGGTCCGTTCTAGCAGCTTTATCTTCTTCTTCTTAAAGCAGGTGAGCGTTTCTGGTCCGTTCTAGCAGCTTTATCTTCTTCTTCTTAAAGCAGGTGAGCGTTTCTGGTCCGTTCTAGCAGCTTTATCTTCTTCTTAAAGCAGGTGAGTGTTTCTGGTCCGTTCTAGCAGCTTTATCTTCTTCTTAAAGCAGGTGAGTGTTTCTGGTCCGTTCTAGCAGCTTTATCTTCTTCTTCTTAAAGCAGGTGAGTGTTTCTGGTTCGTTCTAGCAGCTTTATCTTCTTCTTCTTAAAGCAGGTGAGTGTTTCTGGTCCGTTCTAGCAGCTTTATCTTCTTCTTCTTAAAGCAGGTGAGTGTTTCTGGTTCGTTCTAGCAGCTTTATCTTCTTCTTAAAGCAGGTGAGCGTTTCTGGTCCGTTCTAGCAGCTTTATCTTCTTCTTAAAGCAGGTGAGCGTTTCTGGTCTGTTCTAGCAGCTTTATCTTCTTCTTAAAGCAGGTGAGCGTTTCTGGTCCGTTCTAGCAGCTCTATCTTCTTCTTCTTAAAGCAGGTGAGCGTTTCTGGTCCGTTCTAGCAGCTTTATCTTCTTCTTCTTAAAGCAGGTGAGCGTTTCTGGTCCGTTCTAGCAGCTTTATCTTCTTCTTCTTAAAGCAGGTGAGCGTTTCTGGTCCGTTCTAGCAGCTTTATCTTCTTCTTCTTAAAGCAGGTGAGCGTCTCTGGTCCGTTCTAGCAGCTTTATCTTCTTCTTCTTAAAGCAGGTGAGCGTTTCTGGTCCGTTCTAGCAGCTTTATCTTCTTCTTAAAGCAGGTGAGCGTTTCTGGTCCGTTCTAGCAGCTTTATCTTCTTCTTCTTAAAGCAGGTGAGCGTTTCTGGTCCGTTCTAGCAGTTTTATCTTCTTCTTCTTAAAGCAGGTGAGCGTTTCTGGTCCGTTCTAGCAGCTTTATCTTCTTCTTCTTAAAGCAGGTGAGCGTTTCTGGTCCGTTCTAGCAGCTTTATCTTCTTCTTCTTAAAGCAGGTGAGTGTTTCTGGTCCGTTCTAGCAGCTTTATCTTCTTCTTCTTAAACCAGGTGAGCGTTTCTGGTCCGTTCTAGCAGCTTTATCTTCTTCTTCTTAAAGCAGGTGAGTGTGTCTGGTCCGTTCTAGCAGCTTTATCTTCTTCTTCTTAAAGCAGGTGAGTGTTTCTGGTCCGTTCTAGCAGCTTTATCTTCTTCTTCTTAAAGCAGGTGAGCGTTTCTGGTCCGTTCTAGCAGCTTTATCTTCTTCTTCTTAAAGCAGGTGAGTGTTTCTTGGCTGGTGGGACGGTCGTCTTGCTGAAAGATCCAGCCTCTTTTCATCTTCAGCAGATTCTGGTCCAGAATGTCTCTCTACTTTCCTCCATTCATTCTTCCTTCAATCATATAAAGTCTGCCAGTACCACATGCTGAAAAACAGCCCCCACCATGATGCTCCCACCTCCAAACTTCACTGTTGCTATGGTGTTTTTGGTGCCGTTTCTCCTCCAAACATGTTGGTTCTTCTAACATCTGCAGAGTTCAGTTCTGGTCTCATCTGACCAGACTATGTTTTCCAGAACATCATGGGTTTGTCCATATGTTGTGTTGCAAACTTCAAACCAGCATCAACCTGCTTCTTCTTCAGAAATGGAGTCTTGCGTGGTGTGCGTGCATGAAGGCCATGGCGGTTGAGTGCATTGCTTCTTGTTTTCTCTGAAACAACTGTAGCTGCTGGTTCCAGGTCTTTCTGAAGCTCTCCACGAGTGGTCCTGGGCTGTTGGAGAAGCTTTCTGATGATTGTTCTGACTCCTCTGTCTGAAATCTTGTGAGGAGCACCTGGCCGTGGCCGCTTTATGACCATGCCGTGTTCTTTCCACTTCCGGATGATGGTCCCAATGGTGCTCACTGGAACTTTCACAAGTTTACAAATGCACCTGGAACCAATGCCTTCAGTGTGTTTGCAATAATAAGGTTACGTAGGTCTTTAGACAGCTCTTTGCTTTTACCCATCATGCAATGCTTCTTGTCTGACACCTTGGTGATGAGAAACCTTTTTAAAGGCATCAATCAGGACTAAAGCAGCTGATATTACTTTGCTCTGATAGGGGACAGGATTACTTTCTAAATACTGACAGACTCCAGCTGCTTTCTTGGCTTTCACATCTTTTTGTCTCCATTTCTTCATGTGTTCAATACTTATTCCCTGTTTCACATAACTTCATTTATGGACAGAAATGTTAGGGTTTCTTCGGTGAGTTTATCTCCTTGCACTGTCCTTCACTTATGGTGCCAACTTTAACTTCCAAACTGAACAAATTATCTCAACAACCTCCTCTGAATGTGAACATAACAAATACAGTAAATATAAAAGGTCAATTTCCTGCTGAATTTGCTTTTCCCATGAGCCTTTGTGGTTCAGACACATTGAGTTTTGAAAATAGCCCCACCCCATTTGTTGTTCATGCATGCTAAAGCTGCAACAACTTAATAAATGTACTTTGAGTGAAAGTCAAAATATATATTTCAGATTAGAGAGAGTGGTTTTTAAGCTGATTTGACTCAAAATAATAAGATTTCATTACCAAACCAAAATAATTCAGTTAGGTCAATGTAAGTAAGTCTTTATATCAACTACAGCCCAAATGCTCTTTCTAGAGCAGGGCTGTCCAATTTGGGGCCCGGGGGCCAAAGTTGGCCCGCGAGCGATTATTTTTGGCCCGCCACCATTGTCCTTTTTTGTTATTATTATGATTTTCTCAGTTGTGTGGAAAGTTCTTTTGATATTTAATCATTTTTGCACTTCCCTTTCTGACCATAAATTAATATTGCATTGCATTGTGGGTAGGGTGGTGCTGTTGTTCTGCTATCAGCTCAGATCTGGAATCCCATGATCAGATAATAAAATGCTATCCAAAATAAAAGTGCATACAAAGTAATCTAAAAACAAATAATGAACACAATAAAGAACAGTGTTATTAATTTTCCACATTACTTTGTATGAGGTTTTATTTTGAACAACTACACTATAGGCTAAGCATATTTAACTTCTTGCATTGCGACATGAATTTTTAGTTTTGGCCTGCGACCATCCACCCAGAGTCATTGTCGGCCCTCCAATATAAAATATGTGGACACCTCTGTTCTACAGTAGATGAATGTCATTTGTATGGCTGTTGACTCTGTGACCTTACATCCGGTCAGGTTCGTACCTACACCGCCCCAAACTGATACTTCCATACTTCAGTTTGCAAATATAAACAACGTACATGGGGCAGCCATGATCACCGAGCGTACGTGTAATTACAAGCAAGTATATTCTCAGTGTGAGCAAGAAAAAAGTTCCAACATATGTCTGCATGCAGTCTGAAGTCTGGGTGGGTTTAACAAGCCGAGGGATCAGAGTCTTCACACTCACTTTGTGAACCCAGAGAGAGCGCTCCTCAAAGTTCCCGTCGCTGTCAAACTCATGATGCATGAGCGAGTCCCAGCAGAACGTGTCTACATAGCCGGCCTGCTTGGCAGTGAAGTTGCTGGGAGTGAAGCAGCTGATCTGAGGCCCTGCAAAATAAACAGATCTGAGCTGTAACATCGTCTGCTAATACAGGGAGCCGCTTTCTGCCATTTTCATTGATCTGGCTGTAAATCTGCCTGGAAGCAGTCTCCAAACACTCCATTTCTCTTGCACATAAATAAACACATATTCAGCTATTAACAGACTTGGGGAGCCGCCCCTTTTCTTCTCAGCGATGCAGATGTTCAGTAGAGAAATGATACGTTTCCCAAATGGCAACCTGCCATTTAAAAACCACGGTGACTCCAATCCAAGCTTTCCCCTCTCCACTCCGCATTTAGTTCACCTTGATAATACCGCATATGGTCCAACCACTTGAATCCACTCTGCTGCTCTGTGTCATTTACTGAGGGCGCTCCACCCTTTAACAGAGGGCTTTGGAGGGGCACACCCTTTGCAGTGTCCCACCTACCTCAGAGCGATGGGAGTGAGACATTTTTCACCCCGGTCCTCCACAGCTGCCCAGCTGTCTGGAAGCAGAAACATCCAACCACTAATTTACTGTCAGGATGTGATTTCTTCTGCCAGTCAACCGTATTATTACAGGCAGCATGGTCCAATTATCCCACAGGCGTGCATGTGGAGGAGTTAATCAGCAACATTTCAACATTAAAATCAACAATATTGATAGTGACACTTTTAACTGAATTATGGGAGCTGAGGTTATGATGGAGGAGAATAATTTAAAATCTGAATTTGGGAATATATTTAGAGATGAGGATACAGCTTGTATTTTTAGGCTGACGTGTAAGTTAGAATATACTTGGCCATGTTTTTTTCCATGTAGGAAACAGGGCTGGAGGCTAATGTCTCTTGTCCTTTAAAGGATAACTTTCTTCTTTTTCAACTTGGACCTTATTTCTATGAGTTTATACGTGCATTTACTCACCGGTAACATGTCTGCATCACTTTGACTCCTTTGAAAGATATTACGTTGAGTCGCCCTTCAGTGTACATCCAGTATCATGGAGGAGACGGGGCAGCTTCTCTATCAGACATTATCTGCTGTAAAAGTCTTTCATTTCATCAATACTTTACGTAGAATGAACGAACCAATGAGTACTATTGTCCTGTGAGTAGGGATGTAACGATTACCGGTAAAATGGTTGACCGTGATAAAATTACCAACAATTAGTAATGCCGTTTCAAATTTTAATTATCGTTCAAACCGTGACTGATTACTGCACTTTGAAAAACTCCCAGTGATGCTGCTGATTGGCTGGAAAAGCAGCAGCAGTCCCAGTTTGCAATGTTTGATTTATGAAAACATGGTGGAAGGCAACAAAGGCACCAAGACGGACGGTTCTCTTGAGATTTTTCCCCTTTAAAAAGGACAAAGTAGATATTTTAAACCATTCTTGATATTTTTAAAGATGCTGGGGGGTATTTCTATAATACCGCAATAAAAATGATAACCGTGATAATTTTGGTCACAATAACCGTGATATCAAATTTTCATATCGTTACATCCCTACCTGTGAGTTCAGTTTCACAAATTGTGTTGTTGTCTGAGTAGCAGCTGCTCGTCTCAGCTGTACTACAGAAACGCGCATCGTGAACACGTGGTCCCGAAAAGTGTCCAGAACTACCTGATAACTAACGGAAAGCTAAATCTGGACTCACGGGACAGTAGTACTCGTTCGTTCGTTCATTCTACTTTAAGTGTTGGCAAAAATCAATGAGTATTGCTGCAGATGTCTTATATATTGGCTGCCCCGTCTCCGCCATTATTCTGGATGTACACCGAAGGGCGACTCATTTCTCCTGAAGGACTCGAGGTGATTCGGAAATGTTACTGGTGAGTAAATGCACGTATATACTCCTAGAAATGAGGTCCAGGTTGAGAAAAAAAAAAAGTTATCCTTTAAGCTCACATTATTTCAGTCAATGAATTTGTTGCCGGCAAACTTTTCAGGGAGATTATTGACTAGTTTTGTTTGATGTTCAGTGGGCTTAATGCACAACTGCACTACTTCCTTACTAAACCCAGCTCCTTGGTCTCCCGTCCTTATTACCGGACAAACTGATTAATCCAGGTGTGCCTGACCTCAGTAACTGGGCAGACACACCTGGATTAATCAGTTCATCCAGTAATGAAAGACGGGAAGTAAAGGTGCAGTCTGAAGTTCAGGAAGTAGTGGAGTCGTGCATACAGCCCATTAAAAAGGGTCAGAATTAGAACAAATATCACTTCATTATCACTAATATTAGGGGATGGGCATATTGATACCCTGGAGTCGATACTTTGATACCAGCCGGACAAAAATATTGGATTCAATACTTCTTTGAGTATCGAGATAAGCTGTAGATTCAAAACATGCAATTTGTTTCCAGTGTTTTAGGAAATTAAATAATTATTATCTTTTTTTTTTTCTTTACAAAATTCTGGTCTAGTCCAAAAATATTTTGTAATCTCCACCAAGAAATTTGCTCTAAACAAATGAATCAGATGATATGTTACTAGTTACTGTTAAATTTAGTTTTGCACCAACACAACAGAACTTTTTGCAGTTTTCTCAGTGGCCCTAACAACAGCTAAACTTGCATTTATCTTGCATCCTACCTGTACGGTGAGCTCACTCCAAGTCAAAAGACAGTCTTATCCTTTCTCTTGTTCTGTCTCTTCCTCTTGCAACAAAGAAACACAAGAGGACATTATCAAAGGAATGAGGATAAGAAAGAGACAAAGGAACAGAGCAGGTTTCAACATCAGAGCGACTTATTCTGGCTGGAAAGAGCTCAGAGGAGAGACAGGATGCAAGTGGGATGATAAACTAGCCGTTGTTAGGGGATGCCAAAGTTCAATATGCAATATGCTTTAATCCATCATTACAGTATATGGAAGGTTTTAAGGTGACAGCGACAAGTTTAATCCCCCCCGCCAGTAGGCTGCGGGCTGACACGCATTGGCAACTTTACAGAACCAGCTAATAGTTAATTAGCATGAACAAATGTTTATCTTTCATGTCCAGGAGGAAAGCGGCAGCCTCCACGGGGCTTTTCAGCCCCTTTGCTACTTCACTGTCATCCTGCTTCATCATTTGTTCACTTGAATTTGGGAAGTAGCCTAAACACGGAAAATGTTATTTCTACACATAGCAATCAAGCAACGACTACGGAGATAATGCTAACGACCACTAGCATAGCCACCAAATTTATTTTCAACAGTTTCACCTCCACTAACATTCAGGAGAACGTATCTCTCTCGAACACGTCATGAACACAAAACGTTTCCATGTGTGATTCTATCAGTAAAAGTCACCAGTAGTTTACAGCAGGTCACATGTGACATGCTCTTAGATAAATAAAGTAGCCGAACAGAAAGAGCAACTTCACGGCCTGAAAAACCGAACAGTCATTGCTGCCCAATAAAACCAACATAGTGAAATCTAACACTCATTCGTGTGGAGCCGTAACTGATCCATTACGCATGATCAGCAGCTGTTTAACCATCTGAACAGCTGTTGGGCTCAGCGGCAGTAAAAGACTTAACCACATCACTGTTTACCTGTTTACCTGCAGCTCTCAGTTTAAAGGAAAAACAGCGACTTGGTGCATTTATTGTTTCATAGTTCCAGTTTCTCCGTGAGTTCTGTTTCAAAGATGAGCAGGAGATGCTGTTCAGTCTCTGTGTGAGCATCGTAGCTCTGCTGGTGGATTTAATCCTGTTTACACCTGGAAACAGGTGTTCCACAGCGGACCTGGAACAGGCAGTGTTACCTGAATACCAGTAAACAGTTCATGTTGGGAAAAACATCTTTGTCACGCGTCCAACACTTCCATTATGGACGGAAACTGATGTCCTCCGTCCACTTAACGAGTTGTGTTAACGGTCAGTTCAGAGCCTCCAAACAGAGTCCATAAAGCTGCTCTGCACGCGTGATGCCTCCCCCTGGTGATGCTTTTATTCTACACCCTTCTAGATGTTGGGGAGTATTTAAATTTTTTGATGAAAAGTCATGCAATCACCTCTAACTAGGGAGAAATTCTCAGTTTTGATTTCTTCTGATTCTTCTAGTTTTTGAGCATTGTGAACACTAACATACAGCTGGCTGAAAGTTTACCCCCCCCCCCTAAAGAAAAGGCTAAATTTACAATATAATTTCAAATAACACAAAACAGAAAAAATAATAGATAAAAATATACTAAATTATAATCTATTAAAATAAAAAGAAAGATGAGAATTTTTCATTTAAAAAATAATTAAACAACAAACAAACAAAACTTTCCCAGACAAATTAAATCTCCTTGCTCATGAACATGGACCAACATACCTGTCAGCAGGTGCAGACGTCTGATTGGACGTCACAGAAACACCTGATTGCAGTGATTGACTCAAAGTGTTGCTCAGCAACATTTTAGCTTCGGAGCCCCATCATGCTTGTTTACTTGTTTATTTTTTGTTTGTTTGTAATATTTCTGTTAAACCACAAAACAAAACTGATGTCACGTTGTTGCTAAAATTTTTATTTATCATTATTTTTGTCAATTTCAGCGTGTTTGGTTGGCAGCTGATTTTTTTCTGTAAACCTTTAAGCGTGACTGTACAGCAGTGGTCTGATTTTACATCTGAAATCCTTGTTTAGTCGCTAAATAGAGGTCAAATTAATCAATGAAGCAACTCTAACCGGGAACGTAGCACTGATGTAAATTACAGGGAGAATCTATTCTTCTTGTTTACTTGTAAACACGCTGCCAGATCACTGTTAGTATGAAACAACAGCTCCTGCCTGAAATGTTCTCCCCTTCGGCTTCCCACTCCTCCGAGCCATTTGGCAAAAGCGAGGGAGCAGAAATTTCTGCCTCGGCTCTAATCTCCGTCTCCTCCCAACCCCCCATTAACACTGGCACATCCCCCCCCCCTCCTGCCTGGAACGGGGATTCTTGGCTGAGAGTGCAGGTGCGAGCAAACCCGACTGTACAGCAGCGCAATCAAGCGCTGTTGTGGAACTGACACCCCAGCATATAGGCAGCCAGGATCCATCAGACGAGCACTCCACCTCCGCGCCACGCCGCCCCCCCCCCTCCGCCGGTTAATCAACATATCCTCTCATTTGACTCAAATAGAGGGGAGCTGCCACAGAAGAACTTGGCCTTGTAATTACAGCGTGCCAGCGTTGGTGAACGGTGCTCTCAATCATCCCCCCGTGGTAATTAGCATCAGGAGCATCGGGCTGATTGCAGACCAGCTCTGGAGCGAAGACATTTAGTTCAAAGTCAAGGGAGTCAGTGTCCTAACAACAGACTTGCATGGTGAAGTCGGCATGTATATCTCAGATTGCCAGTTCTGCTTTTCCTGCCCGCCTTCCTAACGACTCCGGACACAAAGGCTGCATCTGTTCTGTTCAGAGAACAAATGAAACGCTGATCAAAAAGTCATTTTCTTTTCAGTCATTTTTCTGTTTTTGTTGCATTATTGTAACTATCACACAGATATGTTCGCCTGTTTAACTCAGGTTGGATAAACATACATTCATGTGGACAGCTGTGCTTCCCGTGAACGCCTCGCAGCTCAGCTTTCTTCATGCAGCTTGATGAGCTCCATGAATAATAAGTGCATTTATTTAATATGCGTGGCATTCCTGCTTACTGCAAGCTCAAGTGAACGCAGGTTAGCTTGTAAAGAGAGAGACTTTCTTTGCTGAAAGACGTGTAAGAACAAGAGCACTCGTGAAAATAATTAAAGGTAAACGAGACAAAACAAAAGCCCCGCTGCTGTTGGACAGCACAGCGGCAGAGCTGCTCACCCAGTGAGATCTCGCGGGCGAAGGCCATGCACACCAGCATCAGTGGGAGGCCCACAGACACATATTTGATGACCTTGTCCAGGGGAAGCTCCAGTTCCAGGTGGTTGATCCTGTATATCCCCGAGCTGTCCTGCAGCAGAGCATCAGATAGCATGGCCTTGGCCGCTGCCTGGGCGATGGACATTGTAAATACCTACAAAGTGATAAAAAAGGTTGTTTTTTTTCACACAGTGCAGGAGGAAAGCAAGATGGGGAAGCAGAAATCAGTCTCATTGTAATGGCTGCCTTAAATCAGACGTGACCGTAAAAACATTGATGGTTTACCTTGCGTCTCCCAGCTTTCTGTGTTGATACGATTACTTTGCCGAGTTCCTCTAAAGGCCCGCACAGCGTTGGAAAGCTCCTTAAGTATTCAGGGAGTTCCTCGGTAAATGAGAGGTTGGATTTGGGCTGGACCGGGCCGAGCCGGGTCTGGCTCTAATTACAGAGAGGACATCTGGGGAGCATGTAGGCGCCCAGATGGCACCGACTGCAGCAGACCTCCGGGACTCAGCAGTGGGCCTTGCAGCTATGTGTGCGTGCGTGCGTGCGTGTGTGTGTGTGTGTGTGTGTGTGTGCGTGTGTGTGTGTGTGCGTGCATGTGTGCATGTGCGTGCATGTGTGCATGTGCGTGCATGTGTGTAAGTTGCTGCATCCACACTGTGGGGCGCTCTGGCTGAGGCCCACTTCAAACAAGTGAACCACCACCAGTGGCTTTTTCTGCCTCTGTCATTCTGGTTCTATATTTTCCAGCACTTCGGCCTCAGAGCGCCGGCTCAGATCCTGGAACGTACGTAGAGGCGTGTTTCTGACAGTATGCATTTATGGAAAAATCAAGAAGATTCTGTTTGAGGATGTGTGACTGTGGTGGAAAGCAGATGATTATGAATAAACTTTGCTATCAGTGATGCTAATATGTTTTTAAATCCACTAAACTTTTCACATGTCTAATTATTGCTCACATTCTCGGTGAGAGAACTCCTGTTGCAGAGGTACAGGAGGATATTTTTAGATGCTGTGGGGGAGCTCAGCTGGAAGCCAGTCATTTTCTGCCAACTCTCACTGTTTTAGTCGCCTACAGTTACTAGAAGCTTTAAGCTGCTTTAACAAATTTAATCATAAACTTTTGGAAAGTGAAAACAAGCTGTAAACGGAGCTCTAACAAAAATTAAAATGAAAATGGTATTTCCCTACCTTTAGTTTTACTTACTAACTTTAAATTCAAAGTTGGTCTATTTCAAAATGAGTAATGGATGAAGGATGCAAGTATGAAAGCGTTATGAACGCAGCATGGCAATGATTGAGGTTAGCTAAACTCATCATACGACGATAAGATTCAACAAATTCTGTAGTCGTAGCAACCACATTGGTTGTTTGGAAACGGAGGAATAAATAGTATACTTCTCCAACTGCGTGACCACGGACGCCCCTCGAGCCTTCGTAATTTCCCGCCCGATCAGAAGGGGTCGCTACGCAAGACTGGCCTAATGCTAGTACGCCAACGGTCGGTAAACTGGGTAGTTATTTTGCTTCTGGTTACGGTGAGTAAGACTGAGAGAAAGACCGTTGTTGCTGCAGCAGTCGAATAACATTGAAATGGTGTTTCCTCACTTCTTCGACCAGCTGTTCTTCGGTTGGACTCGTATCTGCGTCTTCGTAGGTAGCCGGTGTTTTAAAGGATAACTTTCTTTTTTTCAAACTGGACCTTATTTCTAGGAGCATATACGTGCATTGACTCACCGGTAAAATTTCTGAATCACTTTGAGTCCTTGGGTAGATATTACGCTGAGTCGCCCTTCAGCGTACATTCAGTACAGATCAGCGAGCCTCCGTCACAACCCAGAATTCACGTGACCACGAAGCTGGTCGCGGTGAAAACATGCTTCACATTTGAACGTCTGATGGACTATGAGCCTCTAAAACTGTTTTGCACCCTTTTAATTTTTTTCTCCGCCGGTCTGTCTTTGAAATTATGTTGAAATGACGTCCAGTTATACTGAAACTCTTCCTGCCGACGCTAAACGATACGAAGCAAACAACATATTGTTAGATGTTTCCATGGTTTCCAGCGTGAACTGTCAGCATTTATGGGCGTGATAGCCGCTAGCCACTTAGCACGTCGTTCGGGACTTTGTCTTTTGTTTCGGGAACGGAAAAACATCATCTCTTGTCCGTGTGGTAGTTACGTTTATGGCAGCCATACACAGCGGGACTTCTGGGTATTTCCAAAGTAGAATAAACGAAGATTGTAGAGCAGGTAATCAAATGGCTCCCCGATGCAAGGAAGCATGTTTTTGCGTCCTTGCATAGGTTCATCGCTACGTTTTGGTTGTGTCTGGGTACCGAGATGCTCTCTCAGCTGAACTACGGGGCGTGCACGGCCTGTAAAAGTGTTGAGAAAACCTCCCAATAACAAACGGAGAGTAAATTTTGGACTCACAGAACAATAGTACTCGTTTGTTCGTTCATTCTACTTAAAGCATTAATGAAATGAAGGAGTTTCACTGCAGATAATGTCTGATATAGAGGCTGCCCCGTCTCTGCCATGATCCTGGATGAACATCGCACTCAGCGTAATATCGTCTGAAGGAGTCTAAGTGATGCAGAAATGTTACCGGTGAGTAAATGCACGTATATACTCCTGGAAATAAGGTCCAGGTTGAAAAAAAGAAAGGTAATCTTTAAAGGTGGGGGTAAGTTAAAAATTAATTAAAAAAATGTTGGGATGAAAAGAAAAGGGAGGTGGGAGAAATCCCTAAAAAAAACAATAAAAAGACAAAAAGATAGATAGATATCATACTCCGTGGTGTGTGTGGGGTGGTGGGAGGGGGGGGGGGGGGGGGGTGACCCGTTCTACGGCAACAGCCCGACTCTGAACACAGAGGTGTGTTCAGCGTACATAGATTCATCTTCCACCAGTCAGATGAAGCCACCAACCTGTTTCAACTTCAAGGTGTTAAGTGAGTTTTTCTCTCCAACAATTATTCTCCACCAACTTACAAAAATTCCCACAGACTGCCAACGTGGTCATGTATGTTTCACCACAATTCCCATTCCTTCTGCCACGGGGACTCGTGTGGAGATGAGCAGGGATTTATGCTGATGAAGCCGCATTTGCAGCTTTGCCGGGTTATTTTCGGCTCCCTGGATGAACAGATAGGCGAGTGTTTGGGTGGGCGTCCTCCAGCAAGTCAGATTACAGGCTGCAGCCGTGAAGCGAGTGGGAAAACGAGGCGTTAAACCAACATCTCCACCACAGAATCAGTCCTCAGCCCTCCAGGTTGTTCAGCCTAAACAAACCAAGGACTTCAGTGAATAAAGATGAGCACCTTTACATGTTTTAATTATTAAAATCGGTCTATTGAAACACAATAGATTTTGACAACAAAGTGTACAAATGAAATAGAAATATTCTCCTCGTCTGTCGCTTGTTCTGGAAGATCCATTAAAAAACAAAACAAAAACAAAAGGCAGTTGAGAAAAGAATATTAATGAGCATCATACCCCACAATGAACAATAAGGACATTCAATATAACATGACTTTTTTTGTTCCTTTTTAGACATTTTCACAATAGAAATGAGTGATTTCATCTGAGTGTTTTAGACAAAACTGATTTGCAGTTTCTTCAAAAGCTTTGAAAGAAAATGTGGAGAGACGCCGCTTCGTTCTTCTCTCTCTCTCCCTCTGGTTTTCTTCAAAAACGTCATCCACTCCCCCCAAAAGTTCATATTCGCTCCAAAGTCTGTGTTTTTCTCTCAGCGCTGAGTCTTTCGTGACGAGGTCACAGAAACACAGTTAGTGGTTGGAAACAAGTACGCATGTACGTGCACACCACTGCATCAGAATCTGCCCTGTTGTTTCTCGTCTCCACACACACACACACACACACACACTCTCATACAAAACCGAATAAATATGCAAACCTTCATCGTCAGAATGCAAACATAGGAAAATCAAATATACATATGTGCAGTCAGTATATACTGGTGTACTACTTCTTTATGTGTGTATTCATGTTCAAGCTCACAGTAAAAGAAAAAAAAGAAAAACGAAGATAGTTTTAAAAGTCATGCTGGAAAAGTTTCGCTGCAGCAGTGAAGAAACACGTTGTGTGACGGTGCCGTTCAACCTGAGAACCGAAGAGTCATTTAAAAGGTGTGAATGGTGTTCCAGCAGGTGTTTGGGACGCACCCCTCCCTCCTTACTGTCGACTCCTCACACTTATTTTAGGGAAGGGAAATGACACATTAGCTGCAAAGTCAAAATGTGGACTGTCAGTTAAAAATGAAGAGTACTTCCAGTCATGATGTTGATGGTTTAAAAAAACCTGCAGCCCTTAAAAAAAAAAAAAGTCATTTCAGGTGCTAAAATTTTACATTCAGTTACTGTTTCCACAAACCATCAAAAATTCTCACTGTGCAAAAGATGATTCGATTTTTGATCAATGTGAAACGACTCTTCATTGTCTCGTGCAGCATTTTTATTTATTCATTTTAAATATTTTGTCTCTAAAATCGTCAAACTGCTTAAAAATTGCATTGGTTCATAACTGACAGTGCTGTTTTCAACCCATCAGCTCCTGTGCCATTTCTCCCCAAAAATAAGAGTGATTTAGAACAAAAACATGTGCTACTATTCAGATTAAGGATAGACCGATACGTCCGCCGGCCGATATTTGTGATGGTTTTTTGCTGGTAATGGCATCAGCTGATAGTCGGGTGTGTTTGCCCCCACTTACCCCCACTCAGCATAATTTAGACTTTTCTTATTTACAGTCATCCTCAAAATTATTCATACCCTCCAATTAAAGAAAAAGGCTAATTTCACAACAGTAATTCAAATTTTAAGACACTAAAGAAACTATTAATAAATAAAAATTTACAAAATTATAATTTAGTGAAATAAGATATTGCTTTTGAAATGTGGTTGAAAATAATGTTTTTTAAAAAAGAAACTGTCCCAGACTCTTAGAGCACCTTGCTCATGAACTCATGAACATGGACCAACATACCTGTCAGCAGGTGCAGACGTCTGATTGGACGTTACAGAAACACCTGATTGCAGTGATTGTCTCAAAGTGTTGCTCAACATTTTAGCTTTTGAGCCCCATCATGCTTGTTTACTTGTTTTATTTTTTGTGTTTGTTCTTAATATTTATTTCAGCTACAATTAAAAAACAATGTCATGATTTTCATAGAATTTTATTTATTATCACTTTTGTCAATATTAACTTATGTCACTGACAGCTGATTTTTGTCCGTCTTTAATTGGAGGGTATGAATAATTTTGAGGGCAGCTGTATATATTTATCACAAGTTTAATATTTCCATTTAATATTTGTTTAAAGTGTACTGTTTCTTTTTGTGTATTTATTTGTGGCGCTTTGTTCTTTTTTATATTAAAAGAGTTATAAAATTACTTCTTATTGTATCCATTATATTATTTGGGAGTCAAATGCAGTATCGGCCCCAAATATCGGCAGGTTGTATCGGCCTTCGGCTGATAAAGTATCGGTATCGGCCCTAAAACATCTGTATGGGCTGATCCCTGCCGTGGGTCAGATATTTGAACATGGTGTGATAAAATGCAACGACACAGATTCATTGATGAACGGATATTTTGTCCTCTACAATCATGATGTGGATGGTAAATGTTGGTGATAGGCTCCCGGAGAACAGAAACATCTGTGATGGAGCTCCAGTCTGGACGACAACGATCAGGAGCGGCTCAGCGTCGCTGCTGTGCTGAGCCGGGTCGCACTGAGCCGGGTCGCACTGAGCGGACGGCCGAGGTCAAAGTTCGCGTGGCGCCGTGTCCCGTGGGGCTACTCCAGCTCCTCCCTGGGCTCCATGCTTAGATCTCTCCTCCCTGCTCCTCTGCTGGACAGATGCCTCCCCCGCTCGTGCTCCTCCTCTCCTTCCTCCTCTTCTTCCTCCTCCTCCATCCCCTCCTCCTCCTCCTCCGTCCTCGTCCTCCTCCTCGTCCTCGTCCTCCTCTGTGCCGTCCATGGAGTCGTCGGCTCCCAGCATGGCCTGCTGCATGGCCAGCGTGGCCGAGTCCGAGGACAGCGACTGGAGGCTGTCCATGCTCAGCGGGTCTGTGATGCAGCAGAGATGTGTCAGCCCCGTTATTAGGAGTAAATATTAAACAGTAATCAGTTTGCTTCTTCATACTGTTCTGTCTTTATCTGCATCAGCTGAAGTTCAGAGATAGCAGGTAATAAATTACAAAGCTTAGATCCATCATTGGCTCTCGGCCCTGACATGAACAACAGCTCCGCACAGCTCCTTTTCTTTACTGAGCTGTTCTCAGGAGACCTGAGACTAGTTTTGAACCAGATCTCATATTTAGCTTGTGATTCCTGTGGGGCATGCCTTTATTTTTTTCAGGAAGATGGTAATCTTTACCTGTAACTTCTCCTTTTGTTATATCTAATTTAAAAAGAGAGACAACAGCACCATCTAGTGGCGAAGAAGCACTCCTGCGCTCATGAACATGGGGTGTGTTTGCATGCTGGCCTACTTTCTGAGTTGTTTCCCGTCTGAGATCTGTGCGTTTGCAGAACTCCTGCCACGATGGAGTCTGGCCAGAAGCGCTGCGTCGGGCGGTGCTGGGACTTCATTTTCTTCGCTTTCGGAGCCGGGTCGGGATTACTGGCATCCAACATCGGCTGGAGGATACGCCGACGGGCGTTGATGAACCTGCAGCAGTGAGACAAGACATGAAACTAGCTTATCTATCTTTTCAGAAGAAGTGACATAAAAAACAGAGAATATAGAAGAGTTTCTACCACAGACTGCGAGATCACTGGTGCCAGCTCAAACTCGGATATCAGGCACATCAGGGCTACTCTGGACGCACATGGCTCTGGTCATACATGTAATGTAGGTCATACATGTCCATAAACCGGCCTTACTTGTGCTAGTGAGGGGATGTCCAGTTTTAGTCCTCAAGAGTCAGTGTTCTGCAGGTTTTAGATGTTTTCCCGTTTCAACACACCTGAATGACATTAATGGGTCATTACAGGCTTATGCCTGACTTACCTATCTGTACCGTTACGTCCTGTTGTAGTCATGACAACACCACCAAGACCGAGACACGAGTGAGACCAAGTATCAAGACCAAGACATTATAGAGAAATTACTGAGACCAACTCTGCAAAAACAGTCTATCTAACCAGGTTTTACATTCTTATACTCAGCAAAAACTGTCTGAACGATCTTGATTTGAGAGTAAAATACTTGACCAGAGCAGAATATGTAAGATTTTTAATCAAGTTTTGAGGATATTTGTCTTTGTTACTTAGAAACTGAATCACTTTGTGTCTTCTACTCCCAATTTTAGCTGTGAAAGTGTGTTTTAAGACCTCCCGTACCAGTAATACACACAGATTTCTTGTTATAAGAAAAATATCCAGGCTTTAGACAAGTGGGAACTAGCTTAGAACAAGCTGAAACATTCATTTCAAGTTTCTTATTAAGTGAAAAACATTTAAAACTTGTCTGGTGATGCTTTTTGTCAGTGTTGCTTTCTCATTTTGAGTGATAAGATCTTAAAACAAGAGAAACTAGCAGGAATTCAAGACCCGGTAGCAAAGTGGTGCCCCTTATCGGTCTAAGACAGTGGCTCAGATGGTGGAGCAGCTTATCCACAAGCCAGAAGGTTGTAGGTCCAATTCCCATGCCATCCGAAGCAATCTGGCCCCTGGCAAAATAAAACCCTTCAGGAAGTTCCATTCAGGTACGTGGGGTGGTTGGCAGGTTTCACAGCGTGCTGCCCCTTCAGTACGGGGCACTGCCTTTAAAAAAGGCTTTTTAGCAAATCTCAAATAAAAGAAAAACTTATTGTTTAAAGAACTTTTCTTATAAAATGAGACAGAAAAAACACTGAAAAGAAGCATTAACTCGTTTTGAGGGTTTTTAAAAATGAGGGACTTGAAATGAGAGTTTCTAACTTGTTTGAAAAATTTTCTCCTCGTCTAGAGTCTCGATATTATTTCTTATTTCAAGAAATCTTAGCATGTATAATAATCTTACCCCCACTGCACTGCAAAAATTAGAATCTTACCAAGTATAGTACATTTTTTTTGTCTTACTTATTTCAAGAGTGACCAAGATTTTTCTGCTTGTAATAAGCAAAGAATTCTGCCAATGGAACATGTCAAATTTTGACAAGATTTCTTGAAATAAGATGCACTGTCTTAAAACAAGTTGCTATATATCACTGAAATGTTTCTCTTTAGGTGAATTTGTCTTATTTTAATAGTGAAGACAGATTTTGACTGTAAATTATTATAATATACTTGGTGAGATTTGAGTTTTTGCAGTGTGGCATATTATTTCACTTAAATATGGTCTGATTCTTTAGTTTCAGTGCTTATTTTTAAAACTCTTATTAAGACCACTCATTTTTGCAGTGAAGACATTCAGTCTTGTATAATGTCTTGATCTTGGTCTCTGGTCTCAGAAGCATCTTGGTCGTGTCTCGGTCCCTGGCTAGTGTGGTGCGGGCTGTCTTGGTCCCTGGCTTGGAAACATCTTGGTCTTGTCTCGGTCCCTGGTCTTGGAAACGTCTTGGTCCTGTCTCTGTCCCTGGTCTTGGAAACGTCTTGGTCCTGTCTCAGTCCTTGGTCTCAGTAATGTCTTGGTAGCTTGGTCTTGTCTTGGTTTCTGGTCTTGGTAATGTCTTGGTCTTGGTCCCTGGTCTTGGAAACGTCTTGGTCCTGTCTCGGTCCTTGGTCTCAGTAATGTCTTGGTAGCTTGGTCTTGTCTTGGTTTCTGTTCTTGGTAATGTCTTGGTCTTGGTCCGTGGTCTTGGAAACGTCTTGGTCTTGTCTCGGTTCCTGGTCTTGGAAACGTCTTGGTCGTGTCTCAGTCCTTGGTCTTGGAAACGTCTTGGTCGTGTCTCAGTCCTTGGTCTCAGTAATGTCTTGGTAGGTGGTCTTGGTAATGTCTTGGTCTTGGTCCCTGGTCTTGGAAACGTCTTGGTCTTGTCTGGTTCCTGGTCTTGGAAACGTCTTGGTCCTGTCTCTGTCCCTGGTCTTGGACGTGGTCTGCTGTTGGTGTTGTCTTGGTAGGTGGTCTTGGAAATCTTGGTCCTGTCTCGGTCCTTGGTCTCAGTAATGTCTTGGTAGCGTGGTCTTGGAACTCTTGGTCCCTGGTCTTGGAAACGTCTTGGTCTTGTCTCGGTCCCTGGTCTCAGTAATGTCCTTGGTCTCAGTATGTCTTGGTCCGTGGTCTTGGAAACGTCTTGGTCTTGTCTCGGTCCTTGGTCTCAGTAATGTCTTGGTAATGTCTTGAAATTTGTTTTGTCTTGGTCCCTGGTCTTGGAAACGTCTTGGTCTTGTCTCGGTCCCTGGTCTCAGTAAGGTCTTGCTTTTAAATTTTCTGTAATGTCTTGGTCTTGGTCCCTGGTCTTGGAAACGTCTTGGTCTTGTCTCGGTCCCTGGTCTCAGTAATAGGTCTTGGTAATGTCTTGGAGTCATTTCTTGGTCCCTGGTCTTGGAAACGTCTTGGTCCTGTCTCGGTCCTTGGTCTCAGTAATGTCTTGGTCCCTGGTCTTGGAAACGTCTTGGTCCTGTCTCGGTCCCTGGTCTCAGTAATGTCTTGGTCTTGGTCCCTGGTCTTGGAAACGTCTTGGTCCTGTCTCGGTCCTTGGTCTCAGTAATGTCTTGGTCTTGGTCCCTGGTCTTGGAAACGTCTTAGTCTTGTCTCAGTCCTTGGTCTCAGTAATGTCTTGGTAGCTTGGTCTTGGAAACTCTTGGTCCTGTCTCGGTCTTGGTAATCAGTAATGCATCTTGGTCCCTGGTCTTGGAAACGTCTTGGTCCTGTCTCGGTCCCTGGTCTCAGTAATGTCTTGGTCCCTGGTCTTGGAAACGTCTTGGTCCTGTCTTGGTCCCTGGTCTCTGTAATGTCTTGGTCTTGGTCCCTGGTCTTGGAAACGTCTTGGTCTTGTCTTTGTTTCTGGTCTTGGTAATGTCTTGGTCTTGGTCTCTGGTCTTGGAAACGTCTTAGTCCTGTCTCTGTCCCTGGTCTCAGTAATGTCTTGGTCTTGGTCCCTGGTCTTGGAAACGTCTTGGTCTTGTCTCGGTCCCTGGTCTCAGTAATGTCTTGGTCTTGGTCCGTGGTCTTGGAAATGTCTTAGTCTTGTCTCTGTCCCTGGTCTCAGTAATGTCTTGGTAGCGTGGTCTTGGAAATGTCTTAGTCTTGTCTCGGTCCCTGGTCTCAGTAATGTCTTGGTCTTGGTCCCTGGTCTTGGAAACGTCTTAGTCTTGTCTCTGTCCCTGGTCTTGGTAGCGTGGTCTTGACTACAACACTCCCTTTAGGAATACAGAGAACTGTCCGTGAGGGGGTGTCCTCGGCGGTAAGGTTAGAAAGACCAGGATTGTACCTTTGGGAACTGTCTGTTTTAAGCAGGTGCAGCTACAGCACCTGTGAGAGTTTCACCCCGACGACAACCACTTTATCACTCACGGTACAATTAGTTACTTTATTTTCTCAGTTTAATCTGAATGAGGTGTTTTTCAGCAGGGAACATCTAAAACCTGCAGGGCAGAGTCCCATGAGGACTGGAATTAGACATCCCCGTCCCAAATGCCTCTAAAACTGTCTCTACACACTCAGAAACAGAGGTACCAGTTTGTACCTAAAAGGGTCCAAAGCTTGTTGCTGGGGGGGGGGGTTCCTTTCTGAAAGACATTTCTGTACCTTCATGGTCCATTTTTGTACCTTATCAAGCTGTTTGAGTTAATAAAGTACAATTAAACCAATTAAAGATGATGAATAAAAGTCAATAAAATAGAGATTATGACAACAATCAAAGATGCTAATAATAAATGAATAATTATTATAGAAATATTAGGCCAAACACATATATAATTATTATATTATTACTACGATTATTATGAAAATCATAATATAATAACTATGATTATACTACTGTTTAGAAGTACTGCTATTTATAGTTATTGTACAGCTACACACATTTCTCGATGCTGCAGGTACCCTTAGGGTTGGAATGGTACAAATGTGTACTTTATATTACTTTGGACCCTTTTTCATAGTATATAGGTACTTCTGGCCTCATAAAGACCAATATTGTACTTTTGAGAGAATATTTGTAAAAAATGTACCTACAGGTACAGAAATGATCCTGTCTGTACCTCTGTTTCTGTTTCTGAGAGTGTAACACAAGTTTTCACCCCAATGAGCTGAAAAATATGGAGACTGGGGCCAAATGTGGTCGATATTTGGGGTTAAAGTCGTGAAAGTGACAGAGAACTGAAGATGAGTGTCATCTGGGCCGAACTGGAGGAGGGTGATGCTGGTTTCTTTACTGGGTCGTAGGTGAGCAGTCGATAAGGAATGAGATGAGGGAGACTCGTAGGTTTGGCCTCAGTCTCAGATGTACTTGACGGACATGAACAGGAGATGGCGTCAGAGTGTCAGAAAGCTCCAAAAGCCTCCGCTCTGGTGAGATGAGGCAGTCTTTCCTCTCTACACAAACACGTTTCGGTCTATGGGGGGGGGGGGGCAGCTTTGTGGCTGGAAGGGCGACACCCTCTTACCAGTTGTTCACTTGCAAAAGGGTGAGGTTTGTCTGCGCTGCGATCTGCCTCTTCTCATCTTCTGTTGGGTACGGATGCTGAAAGGAGGAAGTGACAATGTCAGCTTGTTTCATGCAGCCCATCCTGACTGGCAGGGGGGGGGGGGGGGGGGGCAGGATTAAAGCCTCACCATCAGATGCTGGAAGAGCCAGGAGCGCATGATGTTGGTGGCGTGTTTGGGCAGGACGCCCCTCTTATTCTTGGACTTCTTGTCTTCGCTGTCCAACAGAGACGACAGGTTCACATTTACCTTCACAAAAGACACGAAGGGAGGAGAGATTGGGGGGGGGGGGGGGGGGATGGTTAGGCTTACTTATTGTTGCCACGGAAACAAAGGGAGACTACCAATTACCTCTCGTTTTTTCTTTGGCAAGGGCAGAAACACCTCCTGAAGTGTCACCATGGTAACTGAATTAGATTTTTTTTTATTTTAATGATAGTTAAGATAGCGAAGCAGCACACTGGGCCAGCCTGTGGTCTGATCCGGGTCTGACATGAGGAGTGAAAGGAGCCGGGGGTCAGACCACAAGTTCTCTGAATGCGTAAAAACAGACGACGGAAAGCAGAAGTGCTTCCTTCTCCGGTGATGACCCGAGAACGTCTGCGCGTTCAGAGAAACCAGCGTTCACATGGTATCGTTTGGAGTGTGAGTGCTGGAGGAGGACAGCTTTGGCAGCCCGTGATGCACATATGGATGTGTGTGCATGTGTGCATGCATGTGCATGTGCATGTGTGTGTGCGTGTGCATGTGTGTATGTGTGCATGTGTGTACTTGGTCTAACTGACGCTTTATAATGCATTTGACTATTTCACTACATTTGTGAGGAGAATCTTGGTTGTTATGAATAATAAAAATATGTTATTTGGGAAAATAATTTGGTTTGAGCCAAGATGCAGTTAATCAGTTAATAAATATTAGTAAATATCTGGTTAATGAATTGGCTTGAATCAATTATGTCTGTAAAGTTGACTGTTGTGAATTTCTGCGAGAGAAATAAAGTGAATGATATCTACAGATTAGGCTTTAAGGTAACAATTAGGGATCGACCGATACAGATACCGGTACTTTCTCATCAGCCAATGGCCGATATAACCTGTCAATTTTTGGGACTGATATTTGGGGCCAGTGCTGCATTTCACCTCAAAATTAATATAATGAAGGACACAAGAAAACTACATTAGAAAACTTTTTTGAAATAAAAAACAGAAACAAAGCACTGGAAATAAATATATAAAAATGAAACAGTGCAGTTGTAACAATATAATAAACATTAAACTTGTTTATATATATATATATATATATATACACATACATATATAAATAACACGCCCCACATATCGGCCAATGCCGATACCAGCAGAAAACGCAAAAATCGGCCGGCCAATGTTTCGGTCCATGGTTGGTAAAAATCTGTATTATGTGTATGAACAACAAATTCCATAAAGTGACCCAAAAGTAGTAAATAGGGGATTATCACATTTCCGCGTTCCGGTTTCCGGAAGTTGAAACATTTGGCACTTCCTCTTCCGGGCCATGTTAACGACAGCCGTTCCTGCTCTGTTATACTGTTTAAATCGGATAAACTCCAAACATATTTAAGTTTTCATTCTAGACTGAAGTGATACTGGATCAAAAGCTGGATCAGAGCGATCGATTTGCCGCGGTGAAGGGCCGAACTTTATAATAAAACACACGTTTGTTTGTCCCCAGTGGGGCACAACACCGGCACTTCACAGCATGCTAGCATTAGCCAGCTAGCGTTTACTGACGTGCTTAACATTGTGCGTCTTAAAACACACAAACATCTGAAAATCGGGTCTGTACCTCCCCGTTTCCAGTGGAACAACTGGGGACTGCCAAGAAAGGAGACGCTTTCAGATGATTGTGTGTTTTCAGCCGCACAAAGTTAGGCAAGTCATCAAGCTGGCTAATGCTAACCTGCTAACAATAGTCCGCCAGCTACTACTCTGTTAAACTTTGTAAATCGGATAAACGCCAATGCCAAGTTTTCATTCCAGACTGAAGTGATGCTGAGGAAGAAGTGGATTAAAACGACCAATTCGCCGCGGTGAAGGATCGAACTTTATAATAAAACGACACACGTTTGTTTGTGGCCGGCAGACTGCGCAGTCGTGTTAGAGGTTAGCATTAGCCAGCAACTTTGTGCGGCTGAAAACACACAATCATCTGAAAGCGTCTCCTTTCTTGGCAGTCCCCAGTTGTTCCACTGGAAACGGGGGGGTACAGACCCGATTTTCAGATGTTTGTGTGTTTTAAGACGCACAATGTTAAGCACGTCAGTAAACGTTAGCTGGCTAATGCTAGCATGCTGTGAGTGCCGGTGTTGTGCCACACCGGCGACAAACAAACGTGTTTTATTATAAAGTTCGTCCCTTCCCGCGGAAATCGATGCTTGTCCAGTTTTGATCCAGTTCACTCAGTCTAGAATGAAAACTTAAATATGTTTGGAATTTATCCGATTTAAACAGTATAACAGAGCAGGAACGGCTGTCGTTAACATGGCCCGGAAGAGGAAGTGTCAAAAGCCGGCAACTTCCGGTAAGCGTGATAATCCCCTATTAACTCATTCAGACCCCAAGTTTAATTTAAAGGGACACCGTGTTACTTTTCACCCAATCATTTGCCCGATGTAAGTAATAATAGATGATATCTGGGGGCAATTTCGAGCACTCGATGCATGTTGTCGCTGTGAGGGTCTACCCTCCTCTAAAATCAGCAGAGGATGGACGTCGTTCAGTCTGTGACGGCGTCCGCCGTCTGTCGTACGGCAGTGGAATTGCTGCACGGGACGTTTTTGTTCTCTCCAACTTGCCGTAGTTTCTTGTAATGTAACATTCCTGCGCTGCAGCTTCGTGTTTTTCATCTTTTGCATGTTTTCTGTACAACATATGTCTGTAAATGATCAGTGACGTTTATTTGATGTCAGTATAAAGTGATAAACGTTTGAAGGAATGTTGTTTGTGTTAAACGTTTTGACAACGGTAGTGATGCTAATTGCGTTAGCCTGTCTATGGGTTTTTCTATGTTAAGTTAGCATTCATGCTAATCGATTGTCGTGTGTGCATTTAATGGGAGACTCGGCACTGGTTGTCATGGACACAAAGTAATATTTGCTCATATGTGAATAAGAATCTAACTCATTTGAGTTAATCCGTTTAATAATTAATAATTCATTTATTAATTTGTATATTTGTATGTTTGTATTTCAGTCTCATGGTACTTCTCATATGTCCTAAACATCTACTGGGTGTTTGTTGAGGAACCTGTTAATCTTTCTGCCAAACACGAAGTCACGTGAAGTTCCAGTTAAGGCAGAATATCTGTTTTAATAAAATGAAAATAAAAGTAGTTTTTGTCTGTTTTGGCTGGTTTATAGGAGGTTTATCGTCCATTTATCGTTACCGAGGTGAACTGTTCAATATATTGTGATATTTATTTTTGGCCATTATCGCCCAGCCCTACTTCCACCACAAACCAGATGGGAAAACTATCAGAGAAGCGCAGGGGTGGGAGTGAGTCCATGTCCTGGCTGTAACTGCTTCTGGATTAAATTAAATGGTTGTTAATTATTGCTGTTTTTGTCGTAACGGTTTCTTGCCTCTGTAGATAAATTCTGCTGGTAAGTCCGTGTCCCTGTTTAAGACTTAAGCATATTTTAAAATGTCTTCAAATCAGAACTGTCTCAACAGCGAACTCAGGTAAAGATTCAACCAGCATGGCGGAGATCCCCCACAATGCAACGCGGCATCGACTTTCATCTTTTCTCTACTTTACAAACTTTACCATCATGTTTTGGATTGATAACGTGTCTTGACAATATACGTGTTTGGCTCCAGAAGTGACAGGTAACACTAATGTGTGTGTTACTGTGGAAGCCTGCACACCATCTCCCTCTGTGCATGAACAGAGGAATGACGCTCTTTTTAAAAAATCTTGGATGCGCTCATTGTTCTCTTTGGTTCTTCTGGTAGAATTGGTCCGCCCCCCCCCCCCCCGTGAAAATAAACATTTGTTAGACTTGTGCAAGTGAAATCCGTCTCAAACCTTTGGGCTTCTACTCTCGTGCAGTGGTGAGTTTGAATGCATCTCTCTCTCCTCCTGGCTGTAACTCGCTCTTTATCTTTGTTCTGGGACGTTTCTGGGTGCAGATTTCTGTTTAAATCACCAGCCAATCACAGAGCTAAGAGCATGACGCTGTGTGGGAATAAGCTCATGATTGGAGCAGAGGACAGTCACTCAAACTCTCAAAGGAAAAAAAAGAAAAGAAAGAAAAACGGTGGATGCACCGAAGAAAAGGTAAAGAACTTTAGAGATTGCACGTTGGAAAACCAGGTTAATAACAGTTTGGCTTTTTCCCTTCTGAGCTCTGAAGGAGTCGTTAAAGCTGAACAGGCTGAAGAACGAGGCGGCCATTAGTCTGAGAGGGAGGGGCTCAGTTTGAATACTGCTGTTTGCAAACAGAAAAAAAAAGTAGTGAAAATTTCACCAGATTGTGTTCATGTCAATAGCTCTGCTAGAAACATATTTTTGGAGAAAAATGTTGACTTGTTCAATACTCCCCCCCCCCCCCCCCATACGGCTATAGATGTCCATGGCAGTGAATGAGTTAAAGACAAAAAGAGACCTGAATAAAAGTGTCGTGTGATGATTTTTGAGGAAAGCTGTGAGAACTTTGACTATGAGCCTGCAGGAAAGATTCTGGTGAGAACCGTTTTGCTGATTGCTAAATGTTTGTTTTAATCGACTGTATGACGAAACGGTTTAACTGAAAAAAGCAGCACAGAAACCATCTGATATCACTTCATCATGTATCAAACCAGTCTCGCTAATCGTCAGTCGATAAATCAATGCCCATCCTGTGCTTGTTTACCGGAAGAAAGACTGTAGCCTCATTTTATGACTCGGCTGAGCTTCCACTGTCGCTGAACTGTGTGAGGAAACATGCCAGCTGGAATATCCACATCATACACAGAAAAAAAGAAAGAAAAAGATGAGCAGAGTCTCCAGGAGAGAGAAAATGAAACAGGAGCTTCTGTGAAAGCACTCCACAAAGAGCTGTACTTCATCTTTTACTGCCTGCATATTAATAAAAAAGATTGTATATAATTCATGATATATAATTTGAGAGAAATCCTTTAATCTGTCAGCATCAGTGTATCAGGGTTTATTTAAAAATACAAACAAACAAAACAAGGCATCATTTGTGTAGTTTGAAATACTTTTTGCTCCTCGACTAAACGGGAGCATTATGAAAATTTCATGTTCATGAGCATGCAGAACAAAACGCATGAATAAGTAAAAAACACAAGTGTGCTAAAGGATATAAAATTGATTCGTTTCAGACGCAGCTTAGCAGATATTCAGCTTCCACCTCACACCGCTAACACTAAACAAGACTCATTACAGCTGCAGATGGGCGTCGCTTGGATTACCCTTCTCTTACGACCCCCCCTCCACCCCCCAGCCCGCGAGGCCACGTGTTCCGGGGCAAAGCCAGGCTGAATTAATTGGCGGCACCGAGCTGGAGAGCGTGATTACTCGGGGCTTGTCGGTGGAGTTGCTCTGAGGTTGTGTTCAATTCCCAACACAAATGTAGCGCTCTGCTTTGGCTCGGCGACGCTGCTCTGCAGGCCTCCTGCAGCCGTCAGCAGCAGCGAATCACCTGCACCAATCTCAGCTCCGCTTTGGCTCGGCGACGCTGCTCTGCAGGCCTCCTGCAGCCGTCAGCAGCAGCGAGTCACCTGCACCAATCTCAGCTCCGCTTTGGGTCGGGGGCCGCTGTT
This sequence comes from Atherinomorus stipes, assembly GCA_023101725.1. Taxonomy (NCBI): domain Eukaryota; kingdom Metazoa; phylum Chordata; class Actinopteri; order Atheriniformes; family Atherinidae; genus Atherinomorus; species Atherinomorus stipes. The sequence goes on from JALJCO010005872.1 coordinate 86,428, forward strand.
CTGCAGGCCTCCAGAGGTCTCCCACCACTCCTTTTGGCTCCCTGCAGCCGTCAGCAGCACCGAGTCACCTGCACCAATCTCAGCTCTGCTTTGGCTCGGCGACGCTGCTCTGCAGGCCTCCTGCAGCCGTCAGCAGCACCGAGTCACCTGCACCAATCTCAGCTCCGCTTTGGCTCGGCGACGCTGCTCTGCAGGCCTCCTGCAGCCGTCAGCAGCAGCGAGTCACCTGCACCAATCTCAGCTCCGCTTTGGCTCGGCGACGCTGCTCTGCAGGCCTCCTGCAGCCGTCAGCAGCACCGAGTCACCTGCACGAATCTCAGCTCCGCTTTGGCTCGGCGACGCTGCTCTGCAGGCCTCCTGCAGCCGTCAGCAGCAGCGAGTCACCTGCACCAATCTCAGCTCCGCTTTGGCTCGGCGACGCTGCTCTGCAGGCCTCCTGCAGCCGTCAGCAGCACCGAGTCACCTGCACCAATCTCAGCTCCGCTTTGGCTCGGCGACGCTGCTCTGCAGGCCTCCTGCAGCCGTCAGCAGCACCGAGTCACCTGCACCAATCTCAGCTCTGCTTTGGCTCGGCGACGCTGCTCTGCAGGCCTCCTGCAGCCGTCAGCAGCACCGAGTCACCTGCACCAATCTCAGCTCTGCTTTGGCTCGGCGACGCTGCTCTGCAGGCCTCCTGCAGCCGTCAGCAGCACCGAGTCACCTGCACCAATCTCAGCTCCGCTTTGGCTCGGCGACGCTGCTCTGCAGGCCTCCTGCAGCCGTCAGCAGCACCGAGTCACCTGCACCAATCTCAGCTCCGCTTTGAGTCAGCAAAGCAGCACAACAGCCAATGCAGCGCCAAGATTTTTATCATTTATATCCCAGATAGAAATATGGGGTGTAATGTGGGATATTCCCATTTTACAGTTTATTTTTGGGTGGTTTGAGCCTGTGAGGTTCTAAAAAATATCGTCTGGTCTAAAACTTAACCTGATTCTGTTTCCGTTAACAGAGTTGTAGTTGTAGTAAAGTAAAGTAAACCGGGGGCCAGTTGCTTTAGCCAACGATAGACAGGAAACCAGGTTCCTGCCGGCTCCCATGCTGCGTATTTTGTCTTCAATCCGTTGTTGTGACTGTCCTTTAATGAGTTAGCATCAATTATCCAGATAAGACTCATTCTGCTTCCGTCGAGTCAAAGAAAACAAAGCTAATCCGGCTCTGAACAGATCCGGCGTCCTGCAGACAGCAGAGCCCAGCAGCCTCGGTTCTCCAGAACTTGCCTGTTTATTTTATGTTCGCTGAGCTGAAAGACGAAGCCGAGAGGAACGACTGGACGGCTGTTACGGTATCTTTTGTTTTGAAACCATGCAGGTCGGCCAGATAAAGCGATGCATTCAGCCTGAACATCTGTGCAGAAACTGGCAGCAGCGTTCAGCTGTAATCATCCAGATTTGATCGAACATTACATCATTTGCTGCTCGTGTCACTGACCACATTATTAACGAGATATTCTTCTGAATTCTGCAGTTTAGCAAAAACAAAACGAAAAAGTAGGAATGGGTTCTGGGCTGATGCAACGCGCCATGAAACAGAAAGCTCACCTCATCGTTCAGCCTGAACACTTCATGATTCACTTGTTTGAATTACAGAAAAAAAAGAACTCATTTTTGGTCATGGAGGAATTTTACAAACTTACTGAGTTCATTTATGTCGGCAGCATTTGTGTCAGCGCAGCTCTCTGAGGGTCCTACCTCATCATTTCGGTCAGGCTGAGGTCTGAACTTTGGACCTTTGCAACACGGTTATTCTTTTCTTATTCAGCCGTTTGATGGAAATCTGCCGCTGCCTTCAGGGAGATTGTTCTGCCGTCAGACAGATGGCCTCCCATCCGCTTTGACTTTGTTGTACAGAGCAGTTCATGATCCACTTGATGACTGCAAGGTGTCCAGATCCTGAACATGACCCCCCCCCCCACCATGCTCAGCAGTTCACACAGATGCGGTTTGGTTCCCTCCAACCATGCTGCTGAGCATTCTCACCAAACATCTCGTGCTTTCTACAGATCAGTTTTTTGCAGCTTTGCGAACCTTCATACACGCTCATTCTTTTGCTGAACGTACTAATTGAGGGTATAAGATGAGGATAGACTGTGATATTTGTGATACATCAACCAGCCGATATTTTAGGCCGATATTTGCATTTTTTGCTGGTATCGACATCGACCGATACGCTGGATGTTTTGGCCGATACCCCCCTCAGCATTATTTACCGACAGGCATCTATGCGGGCAGCAGTTTTTTATATATCACATGTTTGATGTTTCTCTTCGATATTGTTACAAGTGCACGGTTTCGTTTTTATACGTATATTTATTTGAAGTGCTTTGTTTAATTTAATCAGTTTTCATTTCATCCTTCATGATATTAATTTTGGCTTCAAATGCAGCATCGGCCCCAAATATTGGCAGGTTGTATCGGCAACTGGCTGAGGCTGAAGATTAAATACTGGGACTGGTATCGGTCCATCAGCCGATCCCAACTATAAGATGTATCTCTGGTTTTTGTTTTTGTTTGTTTTGGGGTTTTTTTGGGGGGGGGGGGGGGGGGGGGGTTGTTTTGTTTTTTGATAGTGTTTACTCGGGATGTAACAATATGAAAATTTCATCTCACGGTTATTGTGACCAAAATGATCACGGTTATCATTTTTATTGCGGTATTATAGAAATACCTCAGCCCCTTTAAAAAATATCCAAAATGGGTCCAAATATCTACTTTTGTCCTTTTTAAAGGGGAAAAATCTCCAGAACTGTCCGTGTGGGCGCCTTCGTTGCCTTCCGCCATGTTTTCATGAACTGAACGTTACAAACTGGGACTGCTGCTGCTTTTCCAGCCAATCAGCAGCATCGCTGGAGTTTTTCAAAGTGCAGGAATCAGTCACAGTTTTAAGGATAATTAAAATCTGAAGCGGTATTACTCATCGTTGGGAATTTTATCACGGTTAACCATTTTACCGGTAATCGTTACAGGCCTAGTGTCCACAAGCATTGCACGGTTTCATCTTGGGGTGGTAAATTGTCCCGTTCTGGGAAGATTGATGATCCTGGATATTTTGGATAATCCTCCCCAGACTGAGGGGCAGCAACACACTCTAAACCCGGATAAGTTGAATTTACTTAAAAATTTTGAGGAAACTGGTTGCCCTAAAAATTTTAAGTAATGCATGATAAAACTTGAGTGTATTTGACTTCAACTTTTAAGTTCAGTGCAGTAGGAAAGCTAAGTTTTTATTCATGGGAGTGACTCAGTAGAAACAACTAGTATAGTTTCAGTTAATAGAACTTCTTTTGAAAATGATAAATGTCACAAAGTTGTAAGTTGATGAAGTAGAGGAGGAAACTGTAGCTGGTTAATTATACATAATTTAGATAAAAAGCTTTGCACAAACCTTTTTTTTTTCTTTTATTTGAGCCACAGCTACAGGTTGAAGTCCGTATCACTGACCTGAAACATCCCTGCTAAATACCAAGAGCCTGTCATGGCTGTGTTTTAGCTGACATTAATGTCAGACCACCGATGTTTCTGTCCTGGTGCAGCAGCTGCTGCATAGCAGCTATCATATACAGGAATAAAGAAACCAGTGGAGGGCAGTCACATGACACGACCAACACTGCGTATAAATCCTTCATTTGTGAATCATCTCTAATTTGTTGTTAAAAGAAGTGAACTGCATTGTGGGAAACCTGTTCCCTTACATTTGCATGACCAAAACTTAGACATTTGTGTCCATGAAACTTAAAATTATTCACACATTTAGCTTTTTCTACAAATTAGAGTGCACTTATATTTCTTAGTGATGACCTCAAACTTATTTATTTTAGTACGCTTTTATCAAATAGTCTCTGTAAATCTAAAATCCGGGCTGAGAGTGCAGTTGCTGATGTCTTTCCAATGTCTTTGGCGTTCTGTAAACACAAACCTCCGTGCTCCAGACCAGCTAAACCTCTGCTTTTATGGAGGTCTGCTCCCACTGATGATCAGTTCATCATGTGATAAGCAGCCACTGGCTGCGACTGACCCACCTGTGACAGCAGGAAGGCTGCCGTGTTTTTCATGCACCACTTCTGCGTTCTGCCTCATTTTCGTTCGGGTAACTGTTTTGGTCGGCAGGTTTTATGTCTAGTTTTGGCATTTTTGAGTTCCTTCTTGCTTCGTTATCAGTCACTTTGCATATATGCTTCAGATTTTCTTCTGCTTTTTATCGCTCGTGTATCTGTTAGTTAGTCATGTGTGTTCTGGTTTTTTCACAGCTTGGTCTTTGTTCGTTCAGTTCTTTAAAGGGACTTGAGGCTAGATTAAGAAACGAAACTGGCGACTGGCGCTTCAGGTACCTGCAGCCCCCACCAAGCCGTCACGGAGCACAAACTGAAGCTGTAATGTTGTTTATACGCTTTTTCTTCGTAGTTCCACTTTTTCGTGTCTTTTTTTGATCTGGATCGTTTGCTGACGGCAGAAGAATCCATAACTATCACTTACAGTGTTTGAATTTACCGCGACCGTCTTCTTCCTGTATCAAAACTGTGGATGTAGCGTTAATGACGTCACGTCTGCAGGGCAGCGCGGGAAATTCAGACACCGAATTGCAGCTTTATGCAGCACACAGCCTGTTCAAGGCAACGGAGAGAAACGTGGTGGAAACGTTATTTTTGGTATTTAGAGCTTCATCAGCCATTAGTATGAAAAACACGGATATGCATGTTTGGTTTAAATTCCTGCCTCTCGTCCCTTTAAGCTCCTGTTTCAGAGTTTTCAGGTCCATTCGCCTCATTTCCACCTCAACCAATGACATTAAGGGCCGTGAAGAAAGCATAGTCCGCGAGTCTCGGTCCATTTGCAGACTCGGTTTGGTTGGGGGTGGGGGTGGTCTTCTGGACCGAGATCGCGTTCACGTTGCACTATTGCCAAACGAGAATGAGAATCTCAGGTGCTTTCGGATTCACCGTAGGCGAGGACAAGACGCACGAACAAGAAGGTTCTCACTACTTCTGTTTCCTCCACAAAGCCACATTATTTCTGTACGAGGAGCTGATATGATGTCATCAGATCACATATCGATAAAAGCTTTTACTTCCTCGTAACTCCACGTCTGACCACGAGCCATCTTTATCAGTACCGCAGTCCCTCATGTGTGTTTGCTGTCGTAGCGTTCGACCCACAATGCAATGCAATCTGTAGTCCACTTCCTGTCTTTGGTTCACTTGAATCGGACCGAGACCTCCGTTTGCAGGCGGACCGAGTCCGGTTGTTTGTTCCGGATCAGAGTCCGTTTGTTTGTTCTGGATCAGGGTCCGTTGGTGCATTCACACCCCCCCTAAACAAAGCGACTGTCCGAGCAAACGGACTCTGATTCCAATCAGAAAAGCTTCGTGAATGCGTCCTAACAATGATACAGTGAAATATGTCATGTATGTTTTTTCTTACATTTTTCTTAACTAAAGACTATTTTTTTTCTTTTTTTTTTTTAAATTGTACCCCAAATCATCCAAATTCAGATTAAGGAGTTTTTTTTCTTTCTTTTTCTCAAAAACTACAAAAATGAGGCGTCCTGTTGAGACTGCGAATGATAAGTTAAATATAATATGGGAAATATTAAAACTACAACTGCGTCCTTGTATCGTAAAAAATCCAATCCCGGGCCATCATGTGGGGTGATGCTCTGAGACGTTTCAGGGAAAGAAGCTGGTCATATATTTCCCGACCGTAACAATTCTTCAGCACTTCACTCACCTTCTTTTCACATGTCAGTGTGCTGCATTTTACCAGTTTGTCAGGAGCTTGTTAAATAACAAGAAACAAAATGCTTGAGGAAGAATCTCCTTCAGCGACGACGTGTTTTGTTGCTCAAAGAAAGAAAAAAAGAAAAAACATCAACAGCGTCCACATTCGGCTTTCATCCCAAACCTGACAGGATCGTGAACGCTCCCCGAACATCAGGAGGAAAAACACAATTTCCATTTTGCTTGGCAGCAGGGGGGCTTTGTTCAGACAGAGACAATGAAAAGGATCTGGAAAGGGAGGGGGATGGAGGGGGGGGGTGCTCTGTGAAATGTAAAGAGCCCTTCTTTCAATAATAAAACAGTGAAGCAGTGGGGAGCGGAAGCACGGGGACAGACACCGTTCACGTGGCGTTACCTGCGAGTTCTGGATCTGGATGGTTCCCGGTGGTAGCGCTTGCGTTAACACTTGCCCTTGCGATGTCACCATGGCAACCGGCTGGTACAGGGTCCCACCTGAGGGGATAATTTGCCGCCGTGAGTATCAAGTGGCCTCAACAGCTCCTGGAAGCCACATCCAGCACCACCACAAGCTTATTAACGACCTGCCAGACTTACAATCAAAAACGCAGCAAACAGGACAGAAAATGATTCAATTCAAGGTGCATTCATGTCCTTTAACCCTGACAAAACGAGAAGAAAGAGGAGGAGTGTCTTCTTTGCTCCTGGCTTAATTAGCCTTGATCAAGACACTCTTATCACAGTCTGTTTGAGCTCTTCAGTGTGTAGTGATCAAAGGCAGAGACATTGATTTATTTGGGGGTTAAAAGGGATTTCCAGAGGGCAGGATTAACATTTCACTGTACAGGCTTGACATTATAAGAAGCAAGCATCCAGCCAAGCCCCTCACAGAAACGCACAGACACAAAAGTTGTGACTCATATCAAAGACATGCTAATGATGCTGCTGATTTTTTATTATAAGCTGCCATGTAATTCATCGTATGGCTGTCAGAGCAAAAATCATGAGAAATACTGAAACTGGTGTCACTTAGGAAACCTATACTCTTCATGATAAATGAAATTACACTGGCACAGAAATCTGCTGAAGAAAACTCAATTTTGTAATGAAGTTTTCAATTATTTTACAATAAGAGACGAAGATATTAGGAAATATAACAAATCAAATGTAAGGAAAATGTTTTATGTTTTCAAAATGAAAGTGAAAGTTTTTTTAATGAGGTATACTGGAGTAATACTTTAAAAATGTGCAAAACATAAAAGTGAGTGCACTTTAGCTCCACAGACTGAGGAAGTCATTGAAAAAAAGTCTCCCCCAGGAATTTCTATTTAAAGGTACAGTATGTAAGAATTACTGACATCTAGTGGTAAAGATGGGAATTTAGGAAAAAAAGATGTTTTTACTTCATATTCCAGCACTGTTGTGAATGTACGGTGGCCGTTAGTGGCCAAAGTTCTCCCAGACATGAAGATGTTTTCATCTCAGGTGCAGCTATGACTGAATTATCAGGAACTATTTTTATGTCCTTTAAGGCATCACTGATCCCAAACAGTCTCTAACTGCCATTAAAAAAGCTGCTACAGCAGTTTTAAAGTTAAGAGTTCTCACTTCACACATTGTTTTGTCCATTTAGGGACACCGTAGTAAAAATGGCAGTCCAAATATGGTGGCCTCCATGTATGTGCACCCCCAGCAAGTAGATATAAATGTCTCGTTCTAAGAAAATAAACATATAACTGCTGTTCTAGTAAAGCGTTTATACATCAGTACAAACACAGTTTTGGATTACATATTACATTTTTCTGCCGCTGACTTTTTTTTTTTTTTACCCACTGTACCTTTAAGTTCAGTCGCATATTTTTTTCTTTTCTTTTTTTGGGGGGGGGGGGGGGGGTTCTGTTTGTTTTCAATTTTTCGCTGAAAGATGGTACACATGAGAAAATCTCTGGAATGTGTTAAAACAAGAAAATATGTACTTTTTATCAAGGTTGATTTAATTTTATACTGGATTTCTACTGGTATACGTTTGTACACCAGTAGAAATACTCTGGAGAAGAATGCACGTGAGAACGCAACTGTTTGCAACTTTCAACCCGAACTTTTCGTGGACTTTCTGCTTCAGTGAAAAGTGCAGAATAACGGTGAGTCGGACAATGTGTGATCTTCTGGAGCTTTGTGTTTTGTGTGCAAGTATATAAACTGGTAAGATTTACTACTTCATTTACTTTCCTGATAAACTGTACATTTCTTTACGCTCCCTCCTCATCACTGTGGTTACGGTCAAGTTCTTAAGGTAAAAGAAAAAAAGCCTGCACGCCGTGACCTGATAAAACAGCACCATCCACTGCACAATTCCCAAACTATATTTTATACATCACATCCTGCCTCCTGTTTGCTTTAAAAACAGACTCCACCTTCACCCTCCCCGTTTATTTCCTGTGGCAGAAAATCTCCTGTATAACTGTGGAAAAAGTCCAGATAAAGTTTTCTGCGATTCTCCCGAACATCTGTCTGAAAACGTGTGCAGTCAGAGTCAAGTCAAAACTAAGAAATCTAAGTTTACTGGAATCTGCATATCTCAGATAATCAGATATCTGCATATCTGTGCATGTGCATAAACTCACTGATGGGATGGCTTTCTTCAGAAAATAACACTTCGGACTTCTCCGAGCTTTGTGAGTGCCATATATGAGCAACTGCTGCAGGATGAACTTAAAATCATGTTTTTATGGTTCATGTTTCTGCCTAAGCTGTAAAATGTGCCATTAGGAGTGTCGATATCCGTGTTTACATACTCACCCGAAACCACTTGTGAGTTGATGGTCGTCATGGCGACATTGCCCTGCTGTAGTCCACCAGCAGGCACCACAATCCCTGAAGGGTTAACGGAGCTGGAGACAGAGGTCATGGATGGAGAGGAGGTCTGAATTAGTTCCTGGGGGATCATAGAAGGAGAAACTAATGAGAAGCTGATTTCATGTGAAAAAACCTCTTTCCCAACCAAAGCCCAGCTGATAAAATACAACCCGTGTAACTACAGTAAGATGCTTTGTAAAATGGAAATAAAAATGTAATCTGGTTATTTGTAAAACTCTGAGTTACATTTCATTCACAACACAACAGAGAAAAGATTTCGAATGTAGAAAGTGAGCTTTTTTATTATTTCACCAAATATTTAAAATTTGATGGCAACAACATTTAAAAAAGGTTGGTAATGGGTCATTTAATGAGGTCTATTGGGTACAAAAAGAGCACCTTAGAGAGGCAGAGGTTTGGTAGTTTAAAAACTGGTTAAAAAAAAACGGTGGGAAATTTTCTAGATGTTTGTTATTGTAAAAAAAATCATCTACGCAACATGTCATCAAAAGATTTAGAGAATCTGGAGGTATCTCTGTGCACATACTCAATGATCCCTGGGTGCGTTCTCACTGTGGCTGTTGGGTCCGTTTCCACGGATAGTCCGCTTCGTTTGCATTGTGGCGCGCACCAAAGAAGCGAACTGGTCTGCCTGAAAGCCGGGGGTGTCGGACTATTGGACTATCGGACTATCGGACTATCCAGCGGACCTGCTGGAAATTACGTTTTCTGACGGCAGTCAAGCATCAAGAAGAAGAAGTAGACGGAGGTGGGGTAGACTATCGTTTGGGCAGGAGGGAAAACAAAGCAAACAGATCCCGTTTGAAGGAGCCGAGGTCAAAACAACGAGAAAAACTAAAAAATGTCTTGAGACAGAGATGGGAGTGAGAAAGATTTCCACTTCCTCAGCTTCTTCTTCATTGATCAGTGGTTGTATTGGGGAACCGTCTAGCAAGCGGCTGTTGTAACTACGGTGGTTTAACCCGGTTTGGTCCGCTTCGGTAATGTGCAGGTCGGACGCAAACTGAAGCAAAGAAAGGTGTGAAATCCCTGCCCAATCGGACCAAGTCCCCGGCCAATCGGACCAAGTCCCCGCCCAATCGGACCAAGTCCCCGAACTATCCTGCTGTGAATGCACCCTCTGGGCCATTTGGTGGCGCTGAATTAAAAACAGACATGATAAGTTATAAACTAGACCGTGGCAATGTGGAAAATGGTTTTCTGATTAAACAGATCTAAGAAACAAATTTCTCATCATGAATGCTACATCTCTGGACTAAAGAGGAGGGACTATCCAGCCTGTTATCAGGGTTGTGTTCAAAAGTCTGCATCTGTAACTGGAACCTCACACAATCGGAAAAAGCTCCATCAATGCTTTTGGTTTCCTAGCAGAAGTGGAAGGGTCTGCCTGCACTGCACACGTTTTAGCTGGTGCATGAAAAGCAAAATATGATAAAGATGACCCAGGAACAGACTGATCAACGGTCTTTTATCAGACTTTCCCAAAGGTCCAGTAACTGGTTTCTTCCATTTCTGGGTGTTTACAGACTGAGGATACCATATGGCAGTAACTGCATAAGCAACAATGTTGTTGGAGACATAATGGACAACTGGACGCCAACCACGCTCATATTTTGGTTATGTTTAAAAATAAGATAAATTTGAGGTGGGGGTCATCAGAATTACGGGAGAAACTTTGGGTTATAGCGTCCCTACACACCAAAAACTCCTACTGCAGGTCAAAAATGGGTTATTCTTGACCCAACTGCTGAGAGCGGCCAACTAATTTCTTCGACCCAGAAAATTGGGCTATATTGAGTACAATGTTGGGTTATTTTAACCCAGAAGTTGGTTCAAGTATTCAACCAGAAGTGTAAAAACAACCCAAACATTTGGGTTGAAATAACCCAGAAATAAGTTGGTCCCTGTTTAACCCAGCAGTTTGACCCAGGAGTTTAGTGCGTAACCCCCAGTTTATATGTCTGACTGATATCAAAAGAGGTCATGAACAAAGAAGACGGGTGTCTTTTTAAAATTCTTTCTGTAAAGAAAGCCGCAACAAGAATCTGGCTGAAGATGGACCCACCTGGACTGGTGTCTGGTGTCAACCACTGGCTGGACACCAGAGAGGAAATGCGGTCAGTGGAACAAATGACCCACAGACTACGTCTTAAAATGCAACTACATGCTGTTAGATGGACTGTTATCTTCATGTAAACAAGTAGTTTTCCCTCCATTTGTTAACGTTTTTTAAAAATCATTTTTGTTCTTTTTATAGCCATTGATCAAAATCAAGTTTAAAAAGATTAAATCTGTCCGTGACCGACCTGCTGCATGCTGAGACTGGTGTGTGATGGAGAATAAGGTCCTCCAAGGTCGTTGCGGAGAAGGTTGTCACTGTGCATCTTGGTTTTGAGGCACGTGATGTAACGGTTGCAGAAATCCTTGCAGAGCTCATTGACTTTCTCCAACTCCAGCAAGTGGATCCGCAACACCTGGATGGCCTTTACCATCTGAGAGAAACAGAGGCAAACTGCTGTCATCTTAAAATCCCCAATCATCAGTAAAAATGGACACGACAAACGAGACAAACATCCCTTGAATTTTACATTAGAGTGCGTTTCATGTTTGAAGGGAAACGGGAATCTCAGTCTGTAGGAATGCTAATAACACCGGGAGGATCTAGTTACATCCATGTTGCACTTTACATCTATATTTATATTTAGCCAATTAATGAGAATTCCTTTGCATCCAACTGGAGGATCTAAGGATAGATGATGGTGTTTTCGGTACAGACTGTGGGGCCCCTTGAGGCCTTGTTTATGTGTGTGTGTAGGGATGGAATAAATCTGATATGATTTCCCTTTGGTTAGCTTTGTTGTTCATGTATTGATGTGTAAATTCATTGAAACAAACAAACAAAAAAAGTCATCGTCCTCATTTGTGTTCACTTGCTGGGCAATATAGCTGATTCCGACAGGCAAAGCTTCAAAGATGGATCTTGCTTTGGGAAAAACGATATCTTAAATGTTAATGCACGGAAGATCTTAACCGTGTTCCAAAGTTCACAAACAGTGATGGTTTTTTTGGTGGGCGGAGCTTAGCCTGGTGGCAAAAGCTATGTTGACAAGTGGCAGCTCGCAATTTTTGGTGCCATTTTTTTAAAATGGACTTTTCAAACAAGATCTTAAGCTCTAAAGGCTGTAAAAATCTACGAAATGATGTCATTTCCAGTAAATTCTGGACGCTACCCACTCAGGACTCTTGGATTACATTGGACGAGCAGTATGGAGGAATATTGACACGTTTTTGTGGACTTTTATGGACCTTTTTGGCTCGGACCCCGGTGAACTCCATTATATGAAAGTTGGGGGGAAACGAGAAGCCTTCCTGATCACCGGCTGCATTTGAGATATTAAAGTGCTGCAGAGTCTTTCTCACCATGAGGGGGGGTGGAAGATAAAGTTACATCATTCTGTGGATGGAATGTTCCTTTAAGGTGATTATGTCTCGTATTGAGTGCAATAAGATATTTTCATTAGAAATATTAAGGAAGATTTTAAGTTTTTGCAGTGCATCATCACAAGCCCCATATAGCCCGCTCTGTCTGAGGATCCTCAGGTAAAAACTGAATACGTGAGGCTGCAGGTGTGCGACAGAGCCACCATCGAGAGCATCCTGACCTGCTTCGTTCTAGCGTGGTACATGCTCCCCCCCCCGGCCATCATCTGTTTGAATCATCGCCTTCCGGCAGACGTTACCGGCCAGTCAAATCCAGAACCATACGATCTTTAAACATCCTTCCACAGACAGTAATTACATTAAATAAACAGAGAAAGCTGCGTTTGCACTCTTAAAGTTGCAGTTTGATAATATCTTTATTATTTTAGCAGTAAATTCTATTCGGTATCCATGAACCATTTTTCTTTCACATGCATTTATTGATTTTTTCTCTCTGTGCACCTTGTAGAAGTAGTACTTCTAATTTCACTGTACAGTAACTGCACGTGCAATGACGATAAAGCCATTCTTACTCTTAGGTACCCAATGTTTCTGCCGACACAAAATCACTTACAGAACGTGACGATCTCACAGAGGATCTAAGGTTTTATCTCATGTTGTCACAGTGAACTCCTCACATATGGGGGTAAAATAGAGAAACTTCAAAAATAACAAAATAAATGTAAAAGAAATAAAACGGTTCACAGCTTCACAAATGAAAACATAATAATAAAAGACGAAACTTTATCACTTAAAAGATGAAATGTATAAAAAGAAGATGACACTTTAATTTTGTACATTAATTTTTTTTTTTTTTTTTTTTTTTTAAAAGGGGAATGGAATTATTTTAAGTTATGTTGGTAAAAGGAAAAAAAATAAATAATTTATTCATTTTATTTCTTTATTTAAACATTTGTCTATTACACCATTCCATTTCATACTGCTGGGCCTGACAAGGGAAAAATTAAAGTTAACAGAGGTAATGATAGAGAGTGAAACAGAGAGAGAGGAGTAAGGAAGAGGAAGAGAGAGAGAGAGAAAACATGAATCCACTTACACAGTTCACTGGTACATCTGTACCGCGATCCCTAAACAACCAAGGTCTCTGTTGGAAAACAAAACAAGCAGTCCCCACAGGAGGACCTGCAGGTGGCTTAAATATCCTCAGATCATACAAACACACACAAACACACGCAGCACTACGCAGAGAAGAGGTACAACCTAGTCAGCGCAATGGGAAGTAGAGAAGAGGTACAACCTAGTCATCGCAATGGGAAGTAGAGAAGAGGTACAACCTAGTCATCGCAATGGGCAGCAGTGTCACAGTGTCAACATGCATAATAAAGGGTGCTCCGTGGTGATACAGTCATGCAGATGCAACCTCGTCTCCGCAAGGAGGAGGAAGCCCGCAAGGCTCACGACCCAGGCCCCCAGCAGCCACCCAGAGGCCCAGATCCCAGCTACCCCCCAAAGAGCGGACATGCATCCCCCGAAGGGGGGGCAAAAGGCGGCCCCAGCCGGGCCCCCTGCAGTCTGGAGGCCCAGGCCCCAGCGGACCAGGACCAGCAGCTGCCGACCCCACCGGGCGCCGGGCGTCCCCCGGAGCGGAGACAGCGCCGGGCCCAGGGCCCAAGCGCCCAGGAGCAGCCACCCCCCCCCGGACCCGGGCGGCCCAACCGAAACCCAGGAGGACCGGACCCCCCAGACGACGCCCCCCAGGGCAGGCCAGCCCCCACCCCAAAGTCCCTGCCCCATACACCTGACACCAGGGCGCCACCACCTCGACCACCCCCTACCCCGCCACCACGCTCACACACACACTCCCCACACACCTACCCCAACACTAGGGCTGAAAGATATACCGTCCCGCCCCCACATCGAGACACGGGCACCCAAGACATCAATACCGCAAGAGCAACCACATACAGGATACAGATCCCCCCTGCGCCCGCCCCGCACAAAAAGCCCCGGAAGCCACAAACAAAACCGCACCCCCCACCAAAGCGCCCGACCCCCCAACCAACCCGCAGCCACACCGCACCACACCGACACCAAGATGCCCGGCACGAACACCGAGATACAAACCTCCGCCCACACCGCCCAGCCCTACCCAACACCTCCGTGTACCCCCCCCACACACACATACACCCACCCACTCCCGCTCTCCGACCTTACATACCCACACTCCTCCCTCTCTCCACCCCCAACACTCTCCTCCCTCTACCGTCCACACCTACCCCCACCTCCTCATACCCTCTAACACACACATGCACTCCCCCCACATAACTGCACCAACCCCTCCCCACCCCCCACACATACGTCCCCACCTCCCTATACCCCCAATACCCCATACATTTTTGTACATTAATAATGAAGTGTGACATTTATTTTTAATGACTACAAGCCACAAAAATATTTCTAATATACATAACTGTAATCACGTTGTCATTTATTGATAAAGAAAGAACAAATCAAGGCAAAGGGGCAGAAACTTTAAAGGTTTTGTTTTCTAATTAGCTTCACATTAAAAACAAACTTCATATAAAAATATCCTGCATTTAGAAAAGGACGTGTTCATTAAAAGCCAAAGAAAAACCAAGAGATAAGCTTGCATCTCCACCAACTCACACTTTTTTCTGCACAATTAAATCTGTTTTTTGGAAGCTAAAAAAGTCAGAATATTGGATTTTATTGTGCATGCTAATTAACTAATTAACTTAAACTAAAATGAGCACTTAATACCTTTTCAGAGCTCTCAACTGCATCTCAAGGTCTTTTTCAGTGAAGGGAAAGTGTGAAAAACTTGAAAGTAAGTCAGTCAAAAGCCTAGTCAGTCCCTTTATGCTTAGATTAGAAATAAACATCCGTATTCAAAGTGTAACTCATCCTTGGGGCTTTTTTAAGCCACATTGCAGCACTGTATTATTAATTGAATGTCACAAATTAGCTAGTGCATGTACAGCAGTAAGCTTCAGGCTGTTCAGATTCATTCAAGGCATTTCTTTGTAAGTGGGTACCTACTTGTTTGCAATTAACATAAAAAACAAACAAAAATACCTTTGGGCAAGTTTGGTGAAACGACCTCTGAATTCTGGAAAATATTCTATTAAAGACGACATGACCAGGAAATAAAAGAGGAAACTTTTCACACACTCTGGATTCCAGATTCACTTCCCTGTTTTTCCTTTGTGACAGTGAGTCTAAACAAAGTAGACTCCCCCATGCCAAAAGGTGGCATGGGGGGAGTTTTTCAGTGGTTTCTCAGACAGATGAAGCAGGTTTAGGAGGAGATTTTACAGAGTATCAGTGCCATCATCCCACTCACATGAAAAACAAAAAAATTCCTGTGTTTAACATGAATTCAATGCAGCTTTATTACTTGTAAACAGCTTTCCCCAATTTATTTTGAGGCATTTATAATGAAGGTAAATATACAACTGAAAGCAGTCGGAGAGCGCAGACCTCCGCCCAGCAGCTCATGTCCCTCACATTGTGATCCACACCAAACTTCCACTCCTCCGCAGCAGCACCGTGAATCATGCTCCTATCACTGTTCCTTCAATAGCTATTTCCAAAAATCCAAATTCCCATAATGGCGGTTTTCTTCTGGATCTAGCTCCGTTGCTGTTGAAGATGCGCCAAAGGACCTATGGCCAAACCACCCCCCCCCCCAAACACGATGGGCCAATCACAGTGCACACAGCTATCCAACACACTCAGACATTCTCTACTTGAACGTCCATTGAAGTGCATTAAAGTTAGTCTGTTTTTGTTCGTTTTAATGTGTTGTTTTTTTGTTTAAAATGGTCGAACGGTGTGCATGGAGTACATGCAACTCCGACACGAGCTATCCTGAGAGGCTGGGTGACGGGGTGGATTTTTGGCCCTTTCCTAAGCCACATCTCAAACCAGAAAAGTGTCTGCTTTGGATAAAGTTATGCTGCAGACCACAACATCAACTGAACGTGGATAAAATGAACAAGGATGTCTGCATCTGCTCTAAGGTAAGGCAATGTCGTATTTGAGGCAACATGTCACTTTGCCACCTCCGGTGGCCAGCTAGAGGCCACCCAGAAGAAGCACGGCCTGCAGACCGGCGGCTAACAGTTAGCTCCTTCTTAGCTCTCAGTAAGGTTTCAGTTTGTAGCAGAGTCGCACAGCAGCGGTTTTTAGTCAGTGAATAGCAAGTCTAAGCGTGTCTTACCTTAACCCCGCCGCTTAGGGGGCTAATCTTTGTTAGCTCCTGTTAGTTTCCAGTTAGCTCGGTTAGCGTTTAGCCCAGAGTAGGTGAGCTGTCAATCATTTGCCCAGCGGCCGCACTGTGCCCATTTTAGTATTTTCTGGGAGTGACGACACACGTGACACGGCAAAATGGCGACAGTAAGACACGCCCACCTGGCTTCACTTTTAGCTCTTCAGAAACCAACGGTGACGTAGCGGAGAGTTCGTCCCTCTCTGTTAACGGTCTGTGGGTTTTTTTACATTCATGTGTTTTTTATTTATCTTGTCATGGTCTCTATCTGATCCTGCGACTGCTGTCCGTGCCGACAGCTGTCATCCGAGACGTCACATAGCGCCTGTCACCGACTGTTGCTTGTGCGAGTGAGTGGAGGGGGCGTGGCTTAGCTGTAGGTCAGTTCCGTTGACAAACTCCTGATTCAGCAGCATCGTGGCTACAGTCTGGTGTTAGTTGCATGTCTGTATCGTCATTTGTTACCTTTCAGCATTGAAAATTCCGACGTCTTCCTTATTTTTGTGTTCTGGATCATAGTATCTGGAATTTTCCTTTCTTGTAATTTTCCTTTCAGCCAAATTTGGGCCAGTTGTACAGAGTTATATGCAAAGATTTCCCAAATATGGCCGATCTCACAGTGATAAAGAATCCTTCAAAACATTCCTGGATCCAGAAGGTGATCCGGATCACCACCAACATTTTATGGGTTCAACCTTGGGATGAGACACACTGCTGGTGAAAAGTTCAGGTCAGTCCATCCAGAACTTTTTCTGTAAAGTTGCTGACAGACAGACGGACAAACCAACGCTACCAAAATCATACCAACACAGATAAAGATAAAAAACATTACGTTTGATGGAAAGCAATGACTTTCGTGATACGATACATATTGAATCTGTATATAAAGAGACCAACATGACTGCATCTCACTCACTAATGTGTACACACTTAGAAACATGGAGGTACAGACAGGATCATATCTGTACCTGCAGGTACATTTTTTACAAATGTTCTCTCAAAAGTACAATATTGGTCTTTATGAGGCCAGAAGTACCTATATACTATGAAAAAGGCTCCAAAGTGATATAAAGTACACATTTGTACCATTCCAACCCTAAGGGTACCTGCAGCATTGAAAAATGTGTGTAGCTTGTACAATAACTATAAATATTAGTACTTCTAAACAGTAGTATAATTATAGTTATTACATTATGATTTTCATAATAATCATAGTAATAATTATATGTATAATTATATATGTGTTTGGCCTAAAATTTCTATAATAATTATTCATTTATTATTAGCATCTTTGATTGTTGTCATAATCTCTATTTTGTTGACTTTTATTCATCATCTTTAATTGGTTTAATTGTACTTTATTAACTCATACAGCTTGATAAGGTACAAAAATGGACCATGAAGGTACAGAAATGTCTTTCAGAAAGGACCCCCCCCCCCAGCAACAAGCTTTGGACCCTTTTAGGTACAAACTGGTACCTCTGTTTCTGAGTGTGTACCAGACCTCAACTGTATAACTAAGGAGAGTATGAGGTGTAACAATAACTATTAAATGCCTGTTTAATAGTAATGACGATATTAAACCTAATATATTGATATAAATAATAATGCCTGATTCCACATTTACATTACAGGTGTTTCATTTGGGAAGCTAAATAAATATCTACTCATACCAAATGCTACAAGCTGGAAGAGACTTCAGATTGAAATAAAATCTAACATTTTGGTATAAAAAAGTCTTTTTCTTTCCTATAGTCAGTGTGGCCCCTCCCTCAAAGTCACCAGTGAAGGTCAGCAGAGTGGTCAGAGAAGTGCTTGGCCAAGGAGGAGATAAATCAGCTAATTAAACTGCTCTCACTTCATCAAGGGACCAGTAAGTCCTGCGCCCATCGCAGCCAGTCAGGCCCAGTGTGGAAGAGTTAGTGCCCTCGGGGAGGGACGCTGACACCCAGTGGCTCATAAAACACACAGATGCAGGGTTAATTGACTGCTCAGCACTTGTGGGCCTACCCTCCCAAGAAGAGCGACACTAGTCTGCAGTTTTTTCTCTTTTTTTAAATTCTCCTCCAGGTCTTTGTCTCTGTCTTTTGTCAGCGAACACGAATGTGCTACTCGTTCAGTAATTACTGCTGGCTGTTGTGCGAGAGAGGGGCAAAGGGGAGGATGTGCAAGATTACATGTAAAACGAGGGAATGATTAGAAGCAGTAATGATGGAATTCACTGCAAATTGCTTTTATTTTTCCTCTGAATTACCTCGTCTAAAGTTTGCAAGTCCAGATTCAAAGAAAAAGGTTGAAGCCTGAGAAGTTTTTTGTTTTTTGTAGGAAACTACCCAAATATTAGCACCTCAAACACAAACTGTTGTGTTGTAACAAAAAACTGTTCACTTTATCAGGTCCACCAGTTTAACTGCTTATTGACACAGTCAGCCAATCGCATGGCAGCATGGGCCGTCAGGGCCGTCAGGGCCAGAAAAGCCGGGTCTGCTGGCCTAAACACGATCAGAAACACTAGCCTACATTTTCAACCTAAATTCTAACCTTATTTTCTCAGTTGTATTAGTTTATTCCAACAGTCCATTCTCTTCGTTTCTCAGCGTTTCTCTTGGCTGCGCTGCTTCCATCACCTGTATGTGGTGGTTAGATTTTTGCCCAATCAGATTCAGCCTCCATCTGGTGCCACGTCAGTAGCGATGGCCGATATAACCTTAACAATATTAACAAGGGACTTTCTCTTTAACCAATCAGATGTCAAATTTGCCTGATTTGGCGAGCTAGCAGGCCCACACTGATGTCAGAGGTCGTGTCTCAAACCGCGCACTGGAGCATGTCAGACTCTTCAAACAGTATATTTGAGTGTACGGTGCGTTCATGGTGTCATTTAAGCCAAAATTCAGATGCAAGACGAAGCACACTACTCGCACTGAACGGACGCCATCTTGCTGACGTAGTGGAAGACTTTCGAACTGTTTTCAGAGCTGAATAATGGCGGTGAACGAAGCGGTGGCGCCCCCTGCTGCAGCGGAGGCGGTATTGTACTGATGTAAGTAACGTTTATGAAATTATTCAGACATAATGACTAACGTATATGAGGCTACCAAACTGTTCGGTGACAGTTATGATCTGGTCGTGTGTTTGAGGCCGCGGTTACACCGCCTCAGTAGAGTTAGCTCACGTTAGCGGTCAATGCTAGTCCGTCACTTCCGGTAAGTGCAGCGCTCTGTTTGGGTCAGCATTTCGTGACAATAGTGTGCACTTTCGCAACGACTCCGTGCTTGCTCAGGATGGGGGACTGGACCGGGCCAAGTCAAGATTTGATCCAATCTGCTGGTCTCCTTAGCTAGGCTGTTATCAGTCTGACTTAACCCTTTAAAGCCTAAACCAAGAAAAAATGGGGAGAAAATTCAAATTTTTTTTTTATCTTAAGTCTTTATTAGGCCCTTTAACAAAATATGGGGAAAAAATGAACAAAAAACATTTTTGTGAATAAACCATTTATTGCTGTGCATCATGTCAAAATTATTGCTGTGTAGTCTTCTGCGTCCTGCTATCAGGTGTATCAGATTGTGTGCAACAGTGTTTGTTTTTTGTTTTTTTTAAGGAGTTTTTGGGCACTAGTGGCCTTTATACGACAGTATATAGCAACAGGAAAGGGGCAGAGAGAGTTGGGAGTGTCAGCAAAGGGACCTGGACCGGGAATCGAACCGGGGCCGACTGAGCTGAGGAGCTGTAGCCTCTGTTCATGGGGCGGCTGCTCAACCAACTGAGCTAATCACCGCCCCGTGCAACAGAGTTTTAAGCAAAGTTTTTACCATAAAGTGATGCAAGGTCTCAGATGCAAAGGTTTTTTTTAGAAACTGCATGTATCAAATATGAAGCATACGGCTTTATAGGTCTATATATTTTTGTTTTTTGCGCCCTGAGGTGACATTGTCATTTTCTTGGCCCACTTTGGGCCCCTTAGTACCAACGTGGCGGTTTAACCACCACAGCCTACCTGAGTATTGTTGCTGACTCTTTATGACCACAGTGTAGCATCCTCTGATGCTGCTTCCAGCAGGAGAACGCGCCATGTCATAAAGATGACATCATCTCCAGCTGATTTATAGAACATGACAAGTTCATTGTACTCAAATGGCCTCCACAGTCACCAGATCTCAGTCCAACAGAGCAGCTTTGGGATGTGGTGGAACGGGAGGTTCTCATCATGGATGCAGCAACTGCGTGATGCCGTCATGTCAATATGCAACAAAATCTCTGAGGAATGTTTCCAACACGCTGATCTCACAAAAATAGTGAAAGGCAGGGTGGGTGATGTTTTCCAGGAGCATTATTACTATATTTAAACCTCCTTCACTCCCTGACTGCAGCCAATAAATGAAATGCTCTGACACAAAAATAAAGAATGTAGTCACCTGCTGAACAGACAGGACTGAACAAACCCCGTCCAATCATCTTGTAACGGCCCATGTTTATTGATTAAATGATGACATTCAAACTCGAAAGTCGTGTGTCCCCTCCCTCCCTCCCCCCACCTCTCCATAGTGCACACAAACCGACACAAACATGGCTGCTCGCTGCCATCATCTGTGTCGCTGTTTGCTTTAAAATCCACTGAAAAGAAAAAAACGGATGTGAATGAAGTCATGGAGGCGTTGACGTTCGGAATGTGGATGTTTTACACCTCAGAAGGAGTAAAGAAAAGAACATAAAGGCTCGTCTCAGTTTAGCCAGAAAGCATCTTGATGATCCCCAAGACTTTTGGGAAAATACTCTGTGGACTGACGAGACAAAAGTGGAACTTTCTGGAAGGTGGAGGTCCCATTACATCTGGCGTAAAAGTAACACGGCATTTCAGAAAAGGAACATCATAGCAACAGTAAAACATGGTGGTGGCAGTGTGATGGTCTGGGGCTGTTTTGCTGCTTCAGGACCTGGAAGACTTGCTGTGGTAAATGGAACCATGAATTCTGCTTCTACCAAAAAATCCTGAAGGAGAACGTCCGGCCATCTGTTGGTGACCTCAAGCTGAAGCGCACTTGGGTTCTGCAGCAGAACAATGATCCAGAACACACCAGCAAGTCCACCTCTGAATGGCTTAAGAACAACAACATGAAGACTTTGGAGTGGCCTAGTCAAAGCCCCCACCTGAATCCCATTGAGATGCTGTGGCATGACCTTAAAAAGGCGGTTCATGCTGGAAAAGCCTCCAATGTGGCTGAATTACAACAATTCTGCAAAGATGAGTGGAACAAAATTCCTCCACAGCGCTGTAGAAGACTCACTGCCAGTTATCACAAACGCTTGATGCAGTTGTTGCTGCTAAGGTGGAACAACCAGTTATTAGGTTTAAGGGAAGATCACTTTTTCACACAGGGACATGGAGGGTTGGATTTTCCCCCTTACTAATAAAAACCTTCATTTAAAAACTGCATTTTGTGTTTAATTGTGTTATCTTTGTCTGATATTTACATTTGTTTGATGATCTGAAACATTTAAATGTGACAAACATGCAAAAAAGGAAGAAATTAGGAATGAGGAAACACTTTTTCACACAGCTGTACATATATATATGTATATATATATATATACATATATATATATATATATATACACACATATATATGTAAATATGGTAGAGTGCGGGTTTCAAATATCGGCCTAAATTTTCGGCCGGCTGATGCATCAGTCTTTCCTTCGTCCACATCTCTGCTGGGCATAACGGTAGATGCTGCTTCTAGGTTTGATAACAACGGTAATCTCAGATGTCTCTCTATGGCCAAACGTTCCTATCAGGGCGTGATATGGAATTAGTAATCCACACTTTTATAACCTCCCGTTGGATTACAGCGATCCTCATTACAGGAATCAACCAGGGCACTTTGTCACATCTTCAATTAGTGCAAAATACGACATGACTGATGTTAGCATCATTTATTTCAGAGTCAGTCTGAGCTTTTTATTTGGTTTTTAAGTGTCAATGGTCCACATATTCTGAACTTGTTTGCTCCGGTTAGCTGACCGGATGTTGCTGGTGATTCCTAAATCACACATGAAATGAAGAGGTGATCGAGCTTTTCTATTCTGGCCCTAAAACTCTGAAACGAGCTCCATCTGCACATAAGACGAGCTGCTTTACTTGATGTTCTTACATCATGATTGAAGTCACACTTTCATTCTCTGGCATTGCTTACAGTCTACTTGGATTGTGTCATATCTTCTGCTTTTAGTGTTTAAATGGTTTTCATAGTCGTGGAGTCTTACGTGTTCCTGTTGGGCAGCACTTTGGTCAACCATGTGTTATTTTTTAAGCCGCTACATGAATACAAACAGCTCAGTAACATGATCAGCTGAACTCAAATTAGCATTTGCAATAAAATGCTAAAAGCTTACAGCTAACACCGGTCAGTTCACCTTGTTTTCCACATGCAACTGTAGGAATCATGAAGTGGTGACAGCAGTTCTGGATGTGAAGGCTGAAAATGAACTGACATGGGACAGAACCAGCTCTAAGACATCTTACGTAAACAAGCAGGATCTCTGAACCGACTTCTCTCTCGCAGCTGTTAGCTTACCAAGTTATCCAGCTCTGGATCTTCACTGAAGAAGGGCTTGTGCTCTCGCTCTTGCTGGTGGACAAAGTTTTCAATGTCTACATCAAAGCTGGCAGATGTGATGCATTCAGATCCCTGCGTGGCCTGCTCGCACTTCTCAAACAAAAGCGCCAGCAGAGGGAACAACGGATGTCTGAGAAGAAAGATGGACAGAAAGAAGGGCAACAGATGTCGGTTATTGAGTTCGTCAACATCTCCTCTTCATCTCTGAGTCTTCTACTTTTATCAGAACCATCAGCTTTCTCCAGAGAAGCACCATGAACTCTCAATTTCAAGCTTTTAAGCTTGAATTTGAAGTCATTTCAAGCTTCAAATCACTGAATAAATGGCCTTTTAGGAATCAGTTTGATGCTTTATGGCAATGTTTTAATCAGATAAATAATTATCTCCAACCAAACGGAAGCATAAATAAGAATCCTGCACAATCCAGAGTCACAGCGAATGACCAAAGTGACCATGAGCGGTGCAACCACGAGGCTTTCCCAGCAGCTCTAAAGGGAAATTGGTATCTGAAGCGTTTCAGCTGATCATTGCTGCTTCTGTATGTTATTATTCTTATGCCTTTAAGGAGCTGACGTTCACAAAAATATGCAAGCATATCCTTTCAGATGGGACTATTCCAAAAAAACTGTGGTGGATGTACAGTGGTATTCACTGGGTAAGTATTCATACCCATGACCAAACTAAATTGCTCAGAAAAGAACAAAGCAAAAGTGGGTTTCACCTTTTTATATGAAAGGAAATGGCACAAACTCAACAATCCATCACTGTTCTTGTTCGTAAGCGCTCTTTACTATGAATAGGTTGCATAAGTTTATGTCATTGTTGCAAAAGTATTCACACTAAGTCATTAAGTCACAATCAGTACTTGGTTGCAGCTCCTTTGGCAGCAATAACAGCTACCAATCGCTTTGGATAGCCAGCAATGAGTTTTGTGCAGTGGTCCTTGGACAGTTTCGCCCACTCCTCTTTGCAATACTGCTCCAGCTGAGTCAGGTTACTTGGTGACCTTCGGTGGACAGCAATCTTCAGATCCCTCCACAGGTTTTCTATTGGGTTGAGATCTGGGCTTTGACTGGGCCAGTCTAGAACCTTCACTTTCTTCTTCCTGAACCATTCTTGTGTCACTGAGCCGTATGTTTTGGATCATTATCCTGTTGAAAGGTGAACTTCCTCCCAAGCTTCAGGCTTTTTGCAGATTTGAAGACGTTTTCCTCCAGGATGTTGATGTATTTTGCACTATTCATAATCCCTTGCACACGGACAAGCTCACCAGGACCGGATGAAGAGAAACAGCCCCATAGCATTATATTCCCGCCTCCATGTTTCACGGCAGGGATGGTATGAGCTGGATCATCAGCTGTGTTAGCTTTGCGCCAAACATACTTCTTGGCGTTCGGGCCAAAAGTTCTATTTTGGTTCCATGTGACCAGATCACACGTTCCTACGTGTGTGGTGGCAAACTGCAAACCAGCCTGGAGATGTTGTTTCTTCAGATATGGCTTCTTCTTTGCAACACGCCCATAGAGACCTTCCTTGTGTAAAGTGCGGGATATTGTGGACTTGTGTACGTTAGTCCCAGCACCCTGGAGAGACTTCTTCAGGTCTTCAAGAGTGACGGAGGGGTTTGCTCTGGCTTCCCTGAGTAATTTCCTTTTGCCTTTTGCCGTGATCTTGGAGGGGCGCCCTGTTCTTTGGAGGTTCACAGTGGTACTGTGGCGCTTCCACTTCTGGACCAGTGATGCAACAGTACTTTTTGGCACATTGAGTGAACTTGCGATGGCTACATAGCTTTGCCCATCTCTATGCTTCTCTACAACTTTCTTTCTGAGGTCTTCTGAGAGCT
The DNA here is from genome assembly GCA_023101725.1 of Atherinomorus stipes. Classification (NCBI taxonomy): domain Eukaryota; kingdom Metazoa; phylum Chordata; class Actinopteri; order Atheriniformes; family Atherinidae; genus Atherinomorus; species Atherinomorus stipes. The sequence continues at coordinate 111,267 of JALJCO010005872.1, forward strand.
CCTTGGACTTCATGACTGTTGTCTGCTGACAAGCATGGGATGACTGTGGACAGGTGACTATTGGGCACTAATTATGGGGAGCAATCAAGGATATACAAATCACCTGGGACTGAATACCGCCCTGTGACACTGTGAGGCAATAGTTTATAGTGTGCAATCATTTTCCACTCAAAAAAACATCTTTGGTGTGAATACTTTTGCAATAATGAAATACAGACTTATACAACCTATTCATAGTAAAGAGCGCTTACGAACAAAAACAGTGATGATTGTTGTGTTTGTGCCATTTCCTTTCATATGAAAAGGTGAAACTCACTTTTGCTTTGTTCTGTTCTGAGAAATTGAGTTTTGGTCATGGGTATGAATACTTTCAAGCCACTGTATGTATGATGTAATAAATGAAATTTTTTTTGTTCTTCGCTTCATTATCTTTTAAATCCAGGAGTAGTCATGGACCCAGACCTGAAGTCAGCCTGTTATCACTTAAAGGGACGTGAGGCGAGATTAAGAAACGAAACTGGCGACTGGCGCTTCAGGTACCTGCAGCCACGAGCCAAGCCGTCACGGAGCACAAACTGAAGCTTGATGTTGTTTCTACTCTTTTTCTTCGTAGTTCCACGTTTTAGTGTCTTTCAGTTGATCTGGATCGTTTGCTGACGGCAGAATAATCCATAACTATCGCTTACAGTGTTTGAATTTACCGCGACCGTCTTCTTCCTGTATCAAAACTGTGGATGTAGCGTTGATGACGTCACGTCTGCAGGGCAGCGCGGGAAATTCAGACACCGAATTGCAGCTTTATGCAGCACACAGCCTGTTCAAGGCAACGGAGAGAAACGTGGTGGAAACGTTATTTTAGGTATTTAGCGCTTCATCACCCATTAGTATGAAAAACGCAGACATGCATGTTTGTTTGTTTTTAAATTCCTGCCTCTAGTCCCTTTAAACAACATACTAAGGATTAAAGGACTAATGTCTCAGCAGGATTTGGAAAAAATGTCTAAGCATTCATCTTTATTCGACTCCTGTGATGCTGTCTTTACAGGCAGGGGCGCCTGCAGAGATCTTTTTTAGGGGTGGCCACCGATGGGCGAGTGAACGTAATATCTTCCAAAGGACTCAAAGTGATGCAGCAACTTTACTGGTGAGTAAATGCAGATATATTCTCCTAGAAATGAGGTCCAGGGTGGAAAAAAGGAACTTATCCTTTAACAGTCTGGATTCTTGCAGCAGGGATCCGGCAACTCTGCCATCCCATGGTTGTTTTCGTCACCACGGCACCGAGCAGGCGGAAGCAAAAGAGAACCGGACTGTGGAGGATGCCACGTTTTCCGTAAAAACTGACAGAGTTAGGGATTATTGAGCATTCCTGCGGTTAAAAGATTATAAATTTTAAAAAAAGAAAGCTACTCTTCGTCTGAACTAGGAGGCGTTGCACATGTCAAAAGCATTACGAACTATAAATCTGGCCATCAAGTAAATATAATCGATCGGATCGCTTTTTCCAACGTCCACGTAAACACATCAGCTGGAATCTCTGATGGGAAAGATTTAAATCGGATAGATGAATTATTTGTCCATGTAAACGTAACTTTGGTTCATTCACTGGTACTTCCTTTGTCTCAGGCAGATTATTGAAACCTTGAAAAGTGAACAGTAGTGTAGGGTACCCCACCCATTCCGTCCAACCGTTCTGGACTTTGAATCGAGCAGTCGACCTCTTCCAACCGTTCCGCTCTGACATGTTCCAAGTTTTTTGGCGCCGTCACATGGCGCATCACATACAGATTTAATACTCAGGAACAGTTTAATCATGACAAAAATGTTCATGTGATCTTGCTAAAAGACCAAGAAAGTGGATCGTGGAACTCCGGTGCTCATATCTTCACATTGGCCTGAAAATCCTGCTGTTAGTTCACCAAACTGAATGGATCTGATCCCTCCAGCCGTCAGGGTCAAGCCTTCTTTCTGTAGACTTGGCAGCGTTCGGTTTTGCTGCTCCTCACATGTGGAACAAACTCCCAGAAAACTGCAGGTCTGATGAAACTCTCCTGCCTTAAATCAAGGTTAAACACTTTTATTTGCCACCTTTGATTACAGCAGCTGTTCATTCCTCTGTAGCTTTGATTTCTTCCATCTCATCTTGTTCTATTTGAACATTTCCCATCTTAATTTGATTTTTCTTTTTTTTTTTTAAGTTTGTGTCTAATGCACTTGTTAATGCTTTTCTGCACCCCACTGTGGTGCTTTAAATGTTTTATGTGAAGCACTTTGAATAGTTTTGTACCTGAAAAGTGCTACAAACATAAATCTGCCTCACCTTAACAGTGTTAGACTAACAGCGACGCAGTTAGAAACTAGATTTTTTGATTAGTGAGTAATTAAGTTAAAAAATTACTGTAACATGGTACCACACATTCTTTACGGAGTGTCAGTGTTAGCCATAATGGGATTTGGTTTAAATATTGTGTTAATTCATTATTAAACCTATTTTTACGGCCCCATCTCGTGACAGAACTGGAAATAGCTCCACTGGTCCACAGTGCAGTGCTCCAGTTTTACAGTAGTTTAAAAAAGGCTCAACATTTAAAAAAGATCTGTTCTTACAACATTTCCCTATTTTTTCTATCTAAATGTACTCCAGTTCAGATAACAGAACAAATTTAGTTGTTTTATGACCACTTTATGTTTTATGCACTATTTCCTGAACATAAGGTAGCTCCTTTGTTTCCCGTCTCTCATTATTGGACAAACTGATTAATCCAGGTGTGCCTGACCTCACTAACTGGCCAGACACACCTGGATTAATCAGTTCGACCAGTAATGAAAGACAGGAAACAACGGAGCTACCTTAAGTTCAGGAAGTAATTGAGCTGTGCATAGAGCCCATTCTGAAAAAAGTCTGAATTCTGACTTTTTTGTGGAACATAAAAAAATTAATTTGGGGAAATTTATTTCAGTTTCTGAAAAAAAAATGAATTCCTTTTCTCAGAATTCTGATTTTTTTTCAGAAATTGAAAAAAAAATCCTAAAAAATTAATTTCCTTTTCATGATATGTAAAAAAGCCAGAATCGTAAGATTAATGTCAGAATTGTGACTTTTTTCTGAGAATTCTGGTTTCGCTTTCAGAGTTAATCTTCTTCCATATTAAACAAAGACACCACAAGCTGCATAAAAAAAGAAAAAGAGCTGATGAAGCAGAGCCGCGTTTAACCACGAGGCCTTAAACCTGAAGGTTCTGGTTGTGCACGGAAATGTCAAATGAAGAACATCACTGTCCTCGTTATTGAATATTGATTTGGCCAGGTTTATAAATCCTGATTTGCTTTCATTTCCATGTCAGGACCCTTATACGGCCCCCCCCCAATGCAAACCTCCTGCCTCGTCTCGCACCGTGGACATACGGACACACGGACATGTCATTACAGGAAGAGCGCAGGTGCACATGGCTGCGTTCCACTTAGGGGAGGTCCTGCTAATGTGTGCTGATTCAGTGTCACAGCTCAGTGAGGCATCTTCGGCTCGGTGGTTAATTCATGTTATTAATTCCAGCTGCACTTTCCTGCTGTCACAGGACACACTGTCTTCTGTGAAAAGGGTCTGTCATCACCAAGAAAAACAAGTCAAACCTACAAGGAACACTGATAACACCGTAACTGTGTTCGGTTTCATCAGGAACTCTTTAAAGGTGCCATGACATCAAATTTCACTTTTCTGGGGTTTTGGGGGTATAATATGATCTATTGTGCACTGATGAGTCCATGTGAATGTCCAGAGTGAGAATCAAAGTTCCTGTTTATGGTCTGTCAGCTTTGTCTCTCTGCTCAGAAACAGTTGAATCAGACAGCAGGCTATCATTCTACGTAGTTCCATCATTCTATGTAGTTCCATCATTCTACGTAGTTCCATCATTCTACGTAGTTCTATCATTCTACGTAGTTCCATCATTCTACGTAGTTCCATCATTCTACGTAGTTCTATCATTCTACGTAGTTCCTTCATTCTACGTAGTTCTATCATTCTACGTAGTTCTATCATTCTACGTAGTTCTATCATTCTACGTAGTTCTATCATTCTACGTAGTTCCATCATTCTACGTAGTTCTATCATTCTACGTAATTTAATTGCTCCAATAAGAGCACACTATCAAGTAAACAGCGCCCCCCCTCTCTCTCTCCTAACGGCCGATGCACCGTCCGCTCCCCCCCTCCCCTCCCTGTCTGATTCAGCTTCGTATGGAGCTAGTAGTAACTTCTGTGCAGTCAGGTCTGGATTTTCAAACAAATGGATTTAAAAGCAAACTTCTGCAGCAACACTGAGGGAGGGGGCCACAACCTTGTCATTACCTGTAAGTTTATTTATTTTCTATATGCTGTCTTGTCTGATAAACGTAGCTCACTGTCTGGATTGTTGCTAGCAGTTAGCCTTTAGCAAACTCCGATCGCAGCTTGACCTAGATTCTCCAAATAAGGTCATAGCGAAATAAGGTGTAGCCAATCAAAATGAAGTCAACGTGGTCTCCGGGTAAAGCTCCATATCATCACCGGACCCAACTGTATTACTGAGGAAGTGAGGTCTGGCGTTTCAAAACAATACTCCGCTGTAAAAAATGCCGTTTTTTTCTTTGGAGTATTTACATATGCAGTAATGCCAACAACATAAACTAGTTTTTAACTGCTATGTCATCACTCCTTTAAACAACTTAGCCAGTTTACACAGCAAATCTTAAGTGAAATGATTTAAATGTGTGCATGTGCACTACATTAACCCCAAGAAGTAACGTTCATCAGTCAGAGGCTACATGGATGGCTCTGCTGTACGTCAGCTTCGTTCACAGCAGGAGATATTCAAGTCGTAGGCAGATGGCCAAGACTGGATGCAAACTGGTAGTTTAACTACTCACAAATCACTGGAAATGCTCCAAACGCTTGACTAGTGAGGTTCATGGAGGCGTTCAAGTCCCCAGCGGCAAATGTGGACTGATTCTTTCATGAAGTATGCAGAAGAAAGAGTTGTGATTGAGCCGTTAGGTACTGCCAGGCTGCAGCTTAGAAGGCACGGCTTAGAAAAACTCAGAAAATGACAAAAACGATCTTAAAAAATGTTCAGGAGGATGAAAAGGAAACATAAGCAGCAAAGCCTCTGATGCAGCATAAAACCGACTGGAGACAAAAGCTGCAGAGAGAAGATCACACTTAATCTGAACTGTATCTTACAGTGTGAACTAGGTATCGACCGATACAGATTTTTACATCAGCCGAAAGCCGATACAACCTGCCGATATTTGGGGACGATACAGCATTTGACCCCAAACTTAATATAATGAAGACACAATGAAAACTGATTTTAAAACTCTTAAAGGGACGCGAGGCGAGATTAAGAAACGAAACTGGCGTCTGGCGCTTCAGGTACCTGCAGCCCCCACCAAGCCGTCACGGAGCACAAACTGAAGCTATAACGTTGTTTCTACACTTTTTCTTCGTAGTTCCACGTTTTAGTGTCTTTCAGTTGATCTGGATCGTTTGCTGACGGCAGAATGATCCATAACTATCACTTACAGTGTTTGAATTTACCGCGACGTCTTCTTCCTGGATCAAAACTGCGGATGTAGCATCGATGACGTCACGTCTGCAGGGCAGCGCGGGAAATTCAGACACCGAATTGCAGCTTTATGCAGCACACAGCCTGTTCAAGGCAACGGAGAGAAACGTGGTGGAAACGTTATTTTTAAAAAAAAAAAAAGGAAAGAAGGGGAAAACCAAAAAAAAAGAAGGAAAAGGAAAAAACAAGGGGGAAGAAAGAAAAAAAAAAAAAAAAAAAATAAAGGGTCAGCCAACACACCCAACACATCGACTGATGCCGATACCAGCAAGAAAAGCAAATATTGGCCTGAAATATCAGCAGGCTGATATTTTTTCCTTTTCCTCCCTTTATGGATAATTATCTTCATAACCATCACAAGCATCATAGAATTGAACATTTTTAACTGCAGAATATTAATAAATCCAGTTTGGACAGAAGATGAGACAGATTTTTTAAACTAAAATTTTAGGATATGTTCATTTGACAATGCAAAGGTCTCGGACACACGTATCAGATATTATATATTTTGCAATGTAAGGTTGTTTTTCAATGTTCTTTCAGCATCTACTTTGTTTAGTTTAGGAACGAGAAAAGTCTGTTTAAAGTTTAACGGTCAAGATTCAAAACTAAACGACACTGTTCATGACGTTTTTTTCTGTAACAAACATTAAAATATATAAGCATAATAATTTTTTGTGATGGCTCTCATGGTTTGGTCCTTCTCTTGGATCTTTAGTGTGAATCTGAGCCGACTGTATTTTTAGTGACATGGCTTCAGGCTGCTTTCACACCCTCTGTGGTAAATGTGGCAGCTTGGATGGAGAAAGGCTTTTTTATTCATTTTAAACAATCTATTCTGAAAAAATCGGAATAAAATGTCCCTATTTTCAGAATTTATCATTTATTTTGTACATGTTTTAAATATGCATGATTTTTTCTCACATTTTCATTTCATGTTGCGTCGCTGTGCACATCCATGTGAGAGGCTGCTGATTGCAGGGCTCGTGGCAGGGATGGGGGGCCGGGCCCCCGCTCAGACTCTAACCCATGCCTCTCATTTGCAGCCTTTAATAGTCGTCTATATTATACTCTAATCTGCCTGATCCCAATTTAATGCCGCTCCCCGTGCCCGTCGTGGCAGGAATACTAAATAGGAGTGGAGAGTCTCTGGCATGTCTGCTTAATATGGCAAGGTGGGGAGGAATCTGGACAGGGGGAGGTAAGGGGGAGGCTGCAACTGGGAGCAAAAAGGATGACTCTCAGCTCTGTGGATGACATCTTTACAAATTATTTACCCCCACATTCAGTCTGAGTTGTTTTCATCGCACTGAATGATTAATAGAGCCAATGTGCAGAGATGATTCCTGAGATCAATGTGCATTAGTATCTACGAACAAGAGAGAGGATGAAATATGACCACGGTGATCAATGACTGCACGTCTCAGACGGTGCCTCTGCTCATACGGACAAACGTCTGCAAATGGCCCAGAGCCGGAGACATCTTTGATGTTTGATTAGGCTTAAAGGAAAAGTCACTTCTTCACTAAGGCCCTGTCCCAGTACCCCCCTAAACCCTACACCCTTGTATGAAGTGTCCCAAAAGCCCCCCTAAACCCTACACCCTTGTATGAAGTGTCCCAAAAGCCCCCCTAAACCCTACACCCTTTATGAAGTGTCCCAGTACCCCCCCTAAACCCTACACCCTTTATGAAGTGTCCCAGTACCCCCCCTAAACCCTACACCCTTTATGAAGTGTCCCAGTACCCCCTAAACCCTACACCCTTTATGAAGTGTCCCAAAAGCCCCCCTAAACCCTTCACCCTTTATTAAGTGTCCCAGGACCCCCCTAAACCCTACACCCTTTATGAAGTGTCCCAGTACCCCCCCTAAACCCTACACCCTTTATGAAGTGTCCCAAAAGCCCCCCTAAACCCTTCACCCTTTATTAAGTGTCCCAGTACCCCCCTAAACCCTTCACCCTTTATTAAGTGTCCCAGTACCCCCTAAAAACCCTACACCCTTTATGAAGTGTCCCAGTACCCCCCCTAAACCCTACACCCTTTATGAAGTGTCCCAATCCCCCTAAACCCTACACCCTTGTATGAAGTGTCCCAAACCCCCCTTAACCCTTCACCCTTTATTAAGTGTCCCAGTACCCCCCTAAAACCCTACACCCTTTATGAAGTGTCCCAGTACCCCCCTAAACCCTTCACCCTTTATTAAGTGTCCCAGTACCCCCCCTAAAACCCTTCACCCTTTATGAAGTGTCCCGATACCCCCCTAAACCCTACACCCTTTATGAAGTGTCCCAATACCCCCCTAAACCCTACACCCTTTATGAAGTGTCCCAGTACTCCCCCCTAAACCCTACACCCTTTATGAAGTGTCCCAATACCCCCCCTAAACCCTTCACCCTTTATGAAGTGTCCCAATACCCCCCTAAACCCTACACCCTTTATGAAGTGTCCCAATACCCCCCCTAAACCCTACACCCTTTATGAAGTGTCCCAATACCCCCCTAAACCCTACACCCTTTATGAAGTGTCCCAATACCCCCCTAAACCCTACACCCTTTATGAAGTGTCCCAATACCCCCCTAAACCCTACACCCTTTATGAAGTGTCCCAATACCCCCTAAACCCTTCACCCTTTATGAAGTGTCCCAATACCCCCCTAAACCCTACACCCTTGTATGAAGTGTCCCAATACCCCCTAAACCCTTCACCCTTTATGAAGTGTCCCAATACCCCCCTAAACCCTACACCCTTTATGAAGTGTCCCAGTACTCCCCCTAAACCCTTCACCCTTTATGAAGTGTCCCAATACCCCCCTAAACCCTACACCCTTTATGAAGTGTCCCAATACCCCCCTAAACCCTACACCCTTCATGAAGTGTCCCAATACCCCCCCTAAACCCTTCACCCTTCATGAAGTGTCCCAATACCCCCTAAACCCTTCACCCTTTATGAAGTGTCCCAATACCCCCTAAACCCTACACCCTTTATGAAGTGTCCCAATATCCCCCTAAACCCTTCACCCTTTATGAAGTGTCCCAATACCCCCCTAAACCCTACACCCTTTATGAAGTGTCCCAATACCCCCTAAACCCTTCACCCTTTATGAAGTGTCCCAATACCCCCCTAAACCCTACACCCTTTATGAAGTGTCCCAATACCCCCCTAAACCCTTCACCCTTTATGAAGTGTCCCAATACCCCCTAAACCCTACACCCTTTATGAAGTGTCCCAATACCCCCCTAAACCCTTCACCCTTTATGAAGTGTCCCAATACCCCCCTAAACCCTACACCCTTTATGAAGTGTCCCAATAACCCCCCTAAACCCTTCACCCTTTATGAAGTGTCCCAATACCCCCCCTAAACCCTACACCCTTTATGAAGTGTCCCAATACCCCCCTAAACCCTACACCCTTTATGAAGTGTCCCAATACCCCCCTAAACCCTACACCCTTTATGAAGTGTCCCAATACCCCCCTAAACCCTACACCCTTTATGAAGTGTCCCAATACCCCCCTAAACCCTACACCCCTTTATGACGTGTCCCAATACCCCCCTAAACCCTACACCCTTTATGAAGTGTCCCAATACCCCCCTAAACCCTTCCCCCTTTATGAAGTGTCCCAATACCCCCTTAAACCCTACACCCTTTATGAAGTGTCCCAGTACCCCCCTAAACCCTACACCCTTTATGAAGTGTCCCAATACCCCCCTAAACCCTACACCCTTTATGAAGTGTCCCAATACCCCCTAAACCCTACACCCTTTATGAAGTGTCCCAATACGCCCCTAAACCCTACACCCCTTTATGAAGTGTCCCAATACCCCCCTAAACCCTACACTCTTGTATGAAGTGTCCCAGTACCCCCCTAAACCCTACACCCTTTATGAAGTGTCCCAGTACCCCCTAAACCCTACACCCTTTATGAAGTGTCCCAATACCCCCCTAAACCCTACACCCTTTATGAAGTGTCCCAATACCCCCCTAAACCCTACACCCTTTATGAAGTGTCCCAGTACCCCCTAAACCCTACACCCTTTATGAAGTGTCCCAATACCCCCTAAACCCTACACCCTTTATGAAGTGTCCCAATACCCCCCCTTAACCCTACACCCCTGTATGAAGTGTCCCAGTACCCCCCTAAACCCTACACCCTGTATGAAGTGTCCCAATACCCCCCTTAACCCTACACCCCTGTATGAAGTGTCCCAGTACCCCCCTAAACCCTACACCCTGTATGAAGTGTCCCAATACCCCCTAAACCCTACACCCTTTATGAAGTGTCCCAATACCCCCCCTAAACCCTACACCCTTTATGAAGTGTCCCAATACCCCCCCTTAACCCTACACCCCTGTATGAAGTGTCCCAGTACCCCCCTAAACCCTACACCCTTTATGAAGTGTCCCAATACCCCCCTAAACCCTACACCCTTTATGAAGTGTCCCAATACCCCCTAAACCCTACACCCCTGAATGAAGTGTCCCAGTACCCCCCTAAACCCTACACCCTTTATGAAGTGTCCCATTACCCCCCTAAACCCTACACCCTTTTTGAAGTGCGCACTTGGCAGAAGTGCACATTAAGTGTTGGATGTGCAGGTTCGTGTGGGAAAAAGGCAGAACTGGGACAGTGATGTTCCTCCATTTTGAACCGCGTCATTTCATGTCGTTGCTTCCAAACTCATCTCTGTTCCTGATGACGTCATTTTCACACATAAACTGAATAAAGTTAATTTCATCTGTTCTTGTAAAATATATGTTATGAATCCACACAAGTTTGATTAATAAATAAATGAATGACTGAACTAATTTCTGTAAGATGGCTGTAGAATTTCACCAGTACAGCTTAAATAACTGTTACATTCTAAACAAATGTATAATAATGATTAAATTGTTGCTCTGTGACTGTTATCGTTAGCATAGAATGTCCATAAATGTCCACATGTCCATAAAAACATGGAAGTACGGCTACATGATTATTCTATTCTTAATTTCATTGTAAATAGATGCTTTGGTATTGTATACTTATTTAGTTTTTGCTTTTTTTCTTTTAAAATGTTTGCTTAGTATTGTATTTTAATTTGTTAACCTGTTTTTGTTGATTGTACGTTCAAAATTGATGTTGATCTGGACCCCAGGAAGAATCGTCATCACTGATGAAGACTAATGGGGATCCATAATAAACTAAACTAAACTAAACTAAACTAGGTCAGGTAAACAGGTTTCCCTTGTTCAAGACGCTGCGTCTCACTAGGACTTACCTGTAAACAAAGTTTTTAAATAAAAAATTAATTCAGCTGCTTTTATCAGTAAACTGATCATTTTCATTATTCAAATGCTTTGATTTTTTAATATTTAATATTTAATATTATATGAAGTTTATTTGGAGGTAACAGGACAAACTTCAGTAAATATTTCACCTACAGCATAAAAGATTAAATACTTCATTGTTTACATCTGAAATGGCATTCATGGTTCAAAACGTCACATGCAGCAATGAATTATGGGTAATATGCTTCGGTGAAGTCTGCATGGATGCGGACTTCACTGAAGGGTGGATTGAGGGCGCAAAAGGGGCGTGACAGGCTCCCGCCCTCGAGCCACAGAACACACTACGCACTTCAACCCCCCAACGGGAGCATTCTAGGGGGGGCAAGGGTGGAAGTGGGGGTGTTGGGACAGGACAGAACTGAAGAAAAACCATCAGCTGATGCAGATTTCATCCTGAACAGAAGGTGTCAGCGTTGAGAAAAAGATCCTGCTGCACCGCAGAAACATCTTTGCAAAGAAGTCATACAGGAAGTTTGTCAACAGGCTCCTGATCCTGGTCCTGGTCCTGGTCCTGGTCCTGGTCCTGGAGTCTGGGAGCATCTCGGTTTGATGAAGAAGAAGCAGGAAAAAAGCCGACCAATCAAAGGCAGCGCGGCGACTCGGTCGGGTATGAACTCAGAAACACTTCCGGCATGATGACCCAGTCTGAATGTTGCTGGTACGACTAGAAAACAGAGTCACTAGCTGCGTTTACATGGACCCAAATAGACCGATTGCTTTCGGTTTAAAAGCTCTTTCGGAATGAAAATGATTCATGTAAACGCCTCTTTCCGAATGAAAAGCTCCGAACCGAATGAATTTTCATTTGGTTTCACGGGGGTAGAATATTCCTTTCCCCAAACCGAACGGGGGTATCATGTAAACGCTAAATCGGAAAGTTGTGAGGTTGCGCTCTTACAGCGATGCTTCAACGAGACGTCAACGTGAAACAAGTGACGTTTCCTCACACTGACAGATGGCTGTGAACGACGTAATTCCTTGGACAGCGAGAAAGTTTGTTTTTAACTCAAACTGTCTCTACAGCTTTTCTTCTTGGTTGTTTCCAGTAGGAGCTCATGAGGATCAGCTGCTGCTTCATTAACGTCCTGCAGAAACCACGACTGTGACCATCAGCTGTTTGTAGACCTCCGTCTTTAATAAACAACGTGATTTACATCATTCTGCACATGTCAGGCAGGATTATTCTGAATGAATATCGGCGCATGTACACGCCAGATTCGAATGACTTAGTTCCCATGTAAACAGCTGCCCTGAAATCCTCAATCAGAATGATTTCAATCCGAAAGGGAAAAAAGTCTCCATGGAAACGTGGCCACTGACCACTGTTCAGGACTTGTAGATGCCATTTCCAAGACGAATTGTCGCTGTATTGGCCGCAAAAGGAGCCCCCCCCCCATACTAATAAATGATTGTGGTCTAAAACCAAGTGTTTCACTTTCATTGTCCCCCCCCCCTGTAGTTTCAAGTGTTGTAAGAATTCATCCATGGTTAGTTACATTGGGGTAGTTTGGGGGTCAGAAGTTACCTGGTAACCCTTTAATAACCATATTTATTCGTATGGGGTGTCTGTCCCCCCCTCAGAGAAGACTGTTGTATTCCAGCTGGAGAGTCTGTGGTTTCATCTGCAGAAACTCAAGTTTCCCTTTATGTGTTTATCTTTGTGTGCTGCAACAGAGACAACGAATGTGGGACATTTGTGAGGGTTTTACATGTGGATACACCACAGCGCGTATGGATAGGCCGGGAGTGAAAACAGGAGAAACTCCGGTGTAAAAAGAGTAAATTTATGTTAATATCAAGCCTGGAAGGAAATAAATGAAAGTTATTACAGCTGGTGGGAGATGAGCTCTGGCATTTTTACAGTTAAAGCTTGTAGGACTTTGTAAGAATGGTTGGAAGTACCGAGCTGGTGGGAACGTCGTCGGGAGGTGGACGAGAACGAGTCCCGAGGCCGATGGGGGAAAACAGGTCTGCAACAGGAAACGTCCAGCTTGGTCACGGACGGACCTCCGTGACCGCTCAGGCTGCAGATGGGGAGTTCACACTCGGGGTCAACCTGCCTCCTCTGAAGAGTCTAATCTGCTGCTGCTGCTGCTGCATTTGGGTGGGGGGTGTTTTCCACCACGCAGTCTGGGGCCCTTCAGACCAACCAGTCAGGCTTTTATGAGGTATCCACACTTTTCCATTTTCTAATCGCTATTTTAAGCACCAATTATGAAAAATATCACAGAACGTCCAGTTCAAAGTGGCCATGGCAACGAGTTCAGGAAACCTCAGCGGCCCGTTGACTCCATTTGGGATGTGGGACGACATTAATCCTGGAAGCGCTGATGATGAGATACTTGGATCCACCTTGGACAGCGACTTTAAACTTGGTAAACGGGTTTTTATCATCTTTGTCTTTTATCTAAAGTGAAACCTTTTTTATCTTTTAATCTTTTTGAAGTTGTGCACGCTCTTATTTCTTCTCGTTGGGAATACCGCACTTTCCCGTCTGCAGCTAGTCCAGAACTCCGCGCACGACTTTAAACAGGAGCCAGGAACCGTGAACACATCACCCCTATTTTAGCGTCTCTGCACAGCTGTCTGTACGTTTCAGGATAGATTTTACAATCGTATTGTTTGTTTTTAAGCTTTAAATGGAATGGCCCCAAAATAAATTTTAATTTCTCTAAAATTTTTCTTCGGAGGGGAGGTTGGGGGGGGGTAGAGTTCAAGGTCATAAAAACAAAAAAAAAAAAAAAGTTAGGGGGAGGGGGTGTTGTGGGATGTCTTTTCCCTTCTTATACTAAATATTCCAAATCGGGGAGATGTAAAGGAAAAAAGTAACAATAGAAAGAGGAAATAATTTTATCTTCTCTTCCCCTATGGAAGAAAAAGAATGAATCTTAATAATTTTTATAATATGGGGAGAAGAGGGGGGATTAGTATTTTTTCTCATTTTCCATAAAATGAATATAATGGGTGTGAGCGAAAAGGGAGAAAAAAGGTCCAAAAAAATTACAAAAATTTCTCCATATTTCTCCATCCAAGTAATCCAATGTGATCGGGGGGGTAGAGAGTGGAGAATATGAGAAAATGATGAAATAGAGGAGATTTAGTGGATATATAGGGGGGAGGAGAGAGTGAAGGGAATGAGTGGGTGAGATTTATGTAAAAAATAATTTTCTTCTCAACTAAGAAAAAAAAAAAAGAGTCGATCCTGTTTTGTTGGAGGAGAAAAAAAGAAAAAGAAAAAAAAGGGGGGAAAAAGTGAGGAGAATATTTTTGGGGAGGGAATGATTTAACAATAAAGGAATCCTTCCATAAAAAAAAGTTTAATTTGCTCCTTCTAAAAAGGGGGGTGTCCCTAATTATTAAATGTGGATTGGTGGGGGGGTGGTTTCTCTCATGTGTTGTTTCCTCTAGAAAAAGGAGAAAGGAGGAAAGGGGAATATCTTTCATTAATAAAAAAGTGTCCTATCCATGGTTTATATAAGAGGGAAGGAGATAGTCCCCAGAGAAAAGAAGAGAGAAGAGAATTGAGGGGAGAAGAAAATAAAAAATATATGTTGTAGGAGGAGGGAAAAAAAATGTTGTAATTTTTTTTCTAAAAAAAAAAAGGGGGGGGGGGGGTATTTATAAAAAAAGAGGGGAAGAAAAAAAAAAAAAAAAAGAGAAGAAGAAAAGTGAAAAAAGAAATTTTTTAAAAAAAAAAAAGATGAAAAAAAGAAAGGAAAGTTTTATAAAAGAAGAAAGAAATAATAAAAAAAAGAAAAGAAAAAAAAATAAATATAAAAAAAATAAATAAAAATATAATAAAAAAAGATTAAAAGAAAAGAAAAATAAATTATATAAGAAAAAAATAAAAAAATAATATTAAAAAAAAAAAAAAAAAAAAAAAAAAAAAAAAAAAAAAATATATTGTAGAAGAGAAAGAGGAAAAATAGATTTGTCCTCTTACAAGCTGAGTGGCTTAGCAACCATACTGTCCACTCAGTCTTATGTGGTGGGAGAACAAATAGTTCTCCATTGTATTAGTTCATTATTACCCATAAGTTGTTTATTTTTGTATGTGTGTATTTATTTTATAGGCAATATATGAGGTAACCGTTTTACAAAAGCAATAAGCCCCTTGAATCCGTGGGGACCGCTGTAACCCACAGATTCAAGGGGCTTATTGCTTTATTTTATTTGCACTGTTAAATATATATAACTTTATATATGTTTATATACACTTAAGTTTGTGTCAGTGAAAAACAGGACAAAAATATAACATGGCTTTATTTTCATAAAACATTTGTATCATAGAAATATAACAAAATGTTTTTAAATACTTTTTAGGATATATATATATATATATATATATATATATATATATATATATATATATATATATATATATATATATATATATATATATATATATATATATATATATATATATATATTAAAGACAAAACATCACAGTATGTGTCTACACACTCAAAAATAGAGGTATGAGACAGGAACATTTCTGAACCTGTAGGTACATTTTTCACAAATGTTCTCTTAATTGGTTTAATTGTACTTTATTAACTCATACAGCTCGATAAGGTACAAAAATGGACCATGAAGGTACAGAAATGTCTTTCAGAAAGGAACCCCCCCCCCAGCAACAAGCTTTGGACCCTTTTAAGTACAAACTGGTACCTCTGTTTCTGAGTGTGTAGAAGTAAAATACTGTCTGGTAAAAATGTGGCATTGTGTTGTAATAATTCATGCATCAGCGAGTTAATCACACGATTCAGAAACAGTAAATTAAAAAGACATTTCTGCATCTTTTTTGAGTTGTACTGAAGGTAAAATGTAAATACAGCAAGCTTAAACAATAACTGAAAACTTGAGGATGTGTTTGGGTGCTTTTCTCTCGCTTCTGCAGGTCATTTGCCGTCTTTACTTCTGTATAAATATCAATGGTAAATGTTCATAAAACCACACTCAGGCATTTTAAAAGAAAACTTTTCCATCTGGTATTTTGCACTTTATCACACAAATAAGCTAAATATACCACAGTAAGTACGGTTTGCTTGGCTAAACGAATGCTGTGAGGAGGCTTTAATACAGCCGAACCGAAGCTACTGAGATGTTCTGTCCTGTTTGAGAAAGAAAGGAAGTTTAATTAAAAAGGGTTTTGGAAATGTTTAATAAGATTACAAATTTAAAGTGTTAAAAAAAGCTTGAGTGCTGTGAGAGCTGTAAACAAAGTGTTTCCAGCTAATAAAGATAAACCATGTGAAAGGGAAAGCCTCAGAAGGCTCTCAGGGTTTGCATGGAGGAACATGTACTGGATATTTGACTACGACCGGTTACACCCAGCTGATTCGTACCAACTCAACGCAAGATCATAAAAACTATCCTCTGGTGCTTTCTATGACCTTTACACAGGAAGTCAGGATGAAGACAGATGGAGTGTGAAAAGAGCTGTTTTCACCAAC
Organism: Atherinomorus stipes; assembly: GCA_023101725.1. Classification (NCBI taxonomy): domain Eukaryota; kingdom Metazoa; phylum Chordata; class Actinopteri; order Atheriniformes; family Atherinidae; genus Atherinomorus; species Atherinomorus stipes. Next base: position 127,654 of record JALJCO010005872.1, read on the forward strand.
GTGCACATAGCTGCATGTGTGTATGCGGGGTCACGTGACTCGCCCCCTCCTGCAGCCACCCAGAGCACCCCCATGTCGACTTCCAAGCGCGGCAGGTCCCTATCTGCAGTGCGACGGAGTGGATATTGCCGGCCGGGGGATCATTACAAGGGCCATAAAAGAGCGATTTACAGAACGGCCAGTGAGTGCAGTCAGCGCCGTCCTCCCGCCCCCCAGCACTGCTCCGTGCTGGGTCACCAGCGGAGAGCCCCAAACACAAAGAACCAGAGGCAGCGGGACATGTGATGACTTATACATGAAGGTGAGAGACGTGGCGGCGCTTCTGGCATCTGGTAGCCAACGAGACCACGGGGGGAAAAAAGCTCCATCAGGTGCAAAAACCTGAACTCGCCGTCTTCAGGGGAAAAAATGTAGAAATTAGTGAGTCACCATGTTTTTTTAACTGCCTTACATCCATAATTCCCCGTCAAATTCCAGCACGATTCTATCAACACAAAAACTACATACCGGTAGTTTAATCTACTAAATGGAACGCTTATAACTGGATGAATGCTACTGAGCGTTTCATGCAGTTCCATCGATGATCACGCTGCTGTTTCAGCCGAGCTGCACGTGCTCAGTTTTCCTCAGTCACCAGATTCACAACTTTGTTTTACCGCCAGGTGACGTCCCAAATGACGTTTCACTCATTTCTTATTTAAATGTTAATTGTAAGAAACGTTTCTCAGAGGTTCTGCACCATGTTGACATGACTGCATCACACAGTTGCTGCATCCATGATGAGAACCTCCGGTTCAACCACATCCACGATGAGAACCTCCCGTTCCACCACATCCATGATGAGAAGCTCCCGTTCCACCTCATCCATGATGAGAACCTCCCGTTCCACCACATCCAGGATGAGAACCTCCCGTTCCACCGCATCCATGATGAGAACCTCCCGTTCCACCGCATCCATGATGAGAACCTCCCGTTCCACCACATCCATGATGAGAACCTCCCGTTCCACCACATCCATGATGAGAACCTCCCGTTCCACCGCATCCGTGACGAGAACCTCCCGTTCCACCGCATCCATGATGAGAAGCTCCCGCTCCACCACATCCATGATGAGAACCTCCCGTTCCACCACATCCATGATGAGAAGCTCCCGCTCCACCACATCTATGATGAGAACCTCCTGTTCCACCACATCCATGATGAGAATCTCCCGTTCCACCACATCCATGATGAGAACCTCCCGTTCCACCTCATCCATGATGAGAACCTCCCGTTCCACCTCATCCATGATAAGAACCTCCCGTTCCACCACATCCATGATGAGAACCTCCCGTTCCACCGCATCCATGATGAGAGCCTCCTGTTCCACCACATCCATGATGAGAACCTCCCGTTCCACCACATCCATGATAAGAGCCTCCCTGTTCCACCACATCCATGATGAGAATCTCCCGTTCCACCGCATCCATGATGAGAACCTCCCGTTTCCACCTCATCCATGATGAGAACCTCCCGTTCCACCACATCCATGATGAGAACCTCCCGTTCCACCACATCCATGATGAGAACCTCCCGTTCCACCACATCCATGATGAGAACCTCCCGTTCCACCACATCCATGATGAGAACCTCCCGTTCCACCTCATCCATGATGAGAACCTCCCGTTCCACCACATCCATGATGAGAACCTCCCGTTCCACCGCATCCATGATGAGAACCTCCCGTTCCACCACATCCATGATGAGAACCTCCCGTTCCACCGCATCCATGATGAGAACCTCCCGTTCCACCACATCCATGATGAGAACCTCCCGTTCCACCGCATTCATGATGAGAACCTCCCGTTCCACCGCATCCATGATGAAAACCTCCCGTTCCACCACATCCATGATGAGAACCTCCCGTTCCACCGCATTCATGATGAGAACCTCCTGTTCCACCACATCCGTGATGAGAACCTCCCGTTCCACCACATCTATGATGAGAACCTCCCGTTCCACCACATCCATGATGAGAACCTCCCGTTCCACCACATCCATGATGAGAACCTCCTGTTCCACCACATCCATGATGAGAACCTCCCGTTCCACCACATCCATGATGAGAACCTCCCGTTCCACCACATCCATGATGAGAACCTCCCGTTCCACCACATCCATGATGAGAACCTCCCGTTCCACCACATCCATGATGAGAACCTCCCGTTCCACCGCATTCATGATGAGAACCTCCCGTTCCACCACATCCGTGATGAGAACCTCCCCGTTCCACCGCATTCATGATGAGAACCTCCCGTTCCACCACATCCGTGATGAGAACCTCCCGTTCCACCACATCCATGATGAGAACCTCCCGTTCCACCACATCCGTGATGAGAACCTCCCGTTCCACCACATCCATGATGAGAACCTCCCGTTCCACCGCATCCATGATGAGAACCTCCCGTTCCACCACATCCATGATGAGAACCTCCCGTTCCACCGCATCCATGATGAGAACCTCCCGTTCCACCACATCCATGATGAGAACCTCCCGTTCCACCGCATTCATGATGAGAACCTCCCGTTCCACCGCATCCATGATGAGAACCTCCCGTTCCACCACATCCATGATGAGAACCTCCCGTTCCACCACATCCATGATGAGAACCTCCCGTTCCACCACATCTATGATGAGAACCTCCCGTTCCACCACATCCATGATGAGAACCTCCCGTTCCACCACATCCATGATGAGAACCTCCCGTTCCACCACATCCATGATGAGAACCTCCCGTTCCACCGCATCCATGATGAGAACCTCCCGTTCCACCGCATCCATGATGAGAACCTCCCGTTCCACCACATCCATGATGAGAACCTCCCGTTCCACCACATCCATGATGAGAACCTCCCGTTCCACCACATCCATGATGAGAACCTCCCGTTCCACCACATCCATGATGAGAACCTCCCGTTCCACCACATTCATGATGAGAACCTCCCGTTCCACCGCATCCATGATGAGAACCTCCCGTTCCACCACATCCATGATGAGAACCTCCCGTTCCACCTCATCCATGATGAGAACCTCCCGTTCCACCATATTCATGATGAGAACCTCCCGTTCCACCGCATTCATGATGAGAACCTCCCGTTCCACCACATCCGTGATGAGAACCTCCCGTTCCACCACATCCATGATGAGAACCTCCCGTTCCACCGCATCCATGATGAGAAGCTCCCGTTCCACCACATCCATGATGAGAACCTCCCGTTCTCCCACATTCATGATGAGAACCTCTCGTTCCACCGCATCCATGATGAGAACCTCCCGTTCCACCACATCCATGATGAGAACCTCCCGTTCCACCTCATCCATGATGAGAACCTCCCGTTCCACCATATTCATGATGAGAACCTCCCGTTCCACCACATTCATGATGAGAACCTCCCGTTCCACCACATCCGTGATGAGAACCTCCCGTTCCACCACATCCGTGATGAGAACCTCCCGTTCCACCACATCCATGATGAGAACCTCCCGTTCCACCACATCCGTGATGAGAACCTCCCGTTCCACCACATCCATGATGAGAACCTCCCGTTCCACCACATCCATGATGAGAACCTCCCGTTCCACCACATTCATGATGGGAACCTCCCGTTCCACCGCATCCATGATGAGAACCTCCCGTTCCACCACATCCATGATGAGAACCTCCCGTTCCACCTCATCCATGATGAGAACCTCCCGTTCCACCATATTCATGATGAGAACCTCCCGTTCCACCGCATTCATGATGAGAACCTCCCGTTCCACCACATCCGTGATGAGAACCTCCCGTTCCACCACATCCATGATGAGAACCTCCCGTTCCACCGCATCCATGATGAGAACCTCCCGTTCCACCACATCCATGATGAGAACCTCCCGTTCCACCACATTCATGATGAGAACCTCCCGTTCCACCGCATCCATGATGAGAACCTCCCGTTCCACCTCATCCATGATGAGAACCTCCCGTTCCACCATATTCATGATGAGAACCTCCCGTTCCACCGCATTCATGATGAGAACCTCCCGTTCCACCACATCCGTGATGAGAACCTCCCGTTCCACCACATCCGTGATGAGAACCTCCCGTTCCACCACATCCGTGATGAGAACCTCCCGTTCCACCACATCCATGATGAGAACCTCCCGTTCCACCACATCCATGATGAGAACCTCCCGTTCCACCACATCCATGATGAGAACCTCCCGTTCCACCGCATCCATGATGAGAACCTCCCGTTCCACCGCATCCATGATGAGAACCTCCCGTTCCACCGCATCCATGATGAGAACCTCCCGTTCCACCACATCCATGATGAGAACCTCCTGTTCCACCACATCCGTGATGAGAACCTCCTGTTCCACCACATCCGTGATGAGAACCTCCCGTTCCACCACATCTATGATGAGAACCTCCCGTTCCACCACATCCATGATGAGAACCTCCCGTTCCACCCATCCATGATGAGAAGCTCCCGTTCCACCACATCCATGATGAGAACCTCCCGTTCCACCACATCCATGATGAGAACCTCCGGTTACACCGCATCCATGATGTCTGGTTGGTGGAATCATTTTCTAACATGCATTTCTTAATGACTAAATGGATAATTGATCGTTAATTCTCCCGATGATCGATCAGAAAGATGATGGCTAATGCCCGTCCCTACCAACAACCACGTTCAGTCGTTTAAGCCGCATTTCTTCCTCATTCTGATGCTCAGTTTCAGCTCGTCTTCATCATTCCTACATGCTTAAATGTGTGGAGTTGCTGCCACGTGATTGGCTGATTAGTTTTCACTCTCCTGCTACCATCTGAAGGAGTTTTTTTAACACTAGAAACGTTGTAAACATTTCCCTTTTGCCTCCAACTTAATTTTCCTGTGAAATGTTGGGACGAAGCACTCCGGAGCTCAGACGTGTTCGCAGCAGCTACGATTACATCTGCAGAGGAAGAACAGCGGCTGAATGGTGAATGCTCTGCACCGAGTAACCTCACAATGCCTCCATTCCTACACTTACACACTGTCAGAAACGAGTCCGGTGTCTCGCCCAGGAAACGGCGCACGGACTGGACCGGGCCGGCTACCATCTGACCGCTTATTTAAATCTGGATTTTTAACACTGAGGTTGCATCTTCCCCGAGCGAGCAGCATCAGACCTGCTGATGCAGAGCGCTGCGTGAAAACAAGCTCAAATCAAAGCTGTGCAGCCATCTTCTGAACAAATCATGTTCGCCTGCCTCCACAACCGTCTGGCAGGCCACCGGGGGAGTACGGGGGGGGGGGTACAGGTATGTGTTTATGTGTGTGACTTGGAGAAACAGAGTGATGGTGGTCTCTCCAAACTCTCTCTGCTCCCCACTGTTCGCCAGCCTAATCAGACCTGCTGTACCCCCCCGTATATTAGAGAGCGGCATGTGGTAGAGTCGTGCTGCGTTCGCTCCCAACAAGGCCCCCGTTTCCCCAGGCTACATGTCTGAAACCAGCCTGTTAGGGGAGAGGGGCTGGGGTGCACATGAACACACAACCTCTGCAGATATCTGAAGAAATCCTCTTTTGATTCCACGTTTGCTCCTGAACTGCACTTGGGGGATTTTTCTTTTCCCGAACCAGAAACCTCAATCCAGCTGTTGTTCTGTGCAACCATTAAAACCTGTTATGCAGGCTTTTTCCTCCGCCTGCATGCCCCATTCCCATCTTAAAAAGGGGGGGGAGCTACATCAGTGGAGGATGCTAAAAATCAAAAACATCCACAGACTCCCCACTTTTGTCTGACTGAATCATTGTCTCTGCAGAGGGTCGCCCCAGTAAGAAACACACCACCAAACAACAACAAAAACCAAAAAACAAGTGTTGTTTGGACTTCCTTTCTCATCCAAAGTCAGGCAGTAAAAGGACTCATAAAAAGCAGTATCTGACAGAAACAGCCAATAAAACCACTTGAGCTTTGACACAGTTTCCTGCATTCAGGAGCGGCTGAGCACCAACACATGCTGACCGGCTAAATGGAAAGAGGCCCGGCCCGTTTTAAGCCCATCAAACGGCGAGGAGGATGCATTGATGCGTTGTGGCGCTGAAGATAAACAGGCTTTATGGTGCATTACAGAGGCACACAAATATGCAGGCCAGCACAAAATTTGATGAACGACATCCTCGGACACGTCGAATTAAAAGCGGGCCCCTTCTGCTGGGGACAACACATCTTCAAATCATCACCTCTTTTTTTTTACATCCCATTAAAAACAACTGCATGTAAAGCATGAGCACACCGGGGGCCGAATAAATTCCCGTCAGCCTGACTGCCGGCAACCATCTAACACATATATATGCACACACACAATGCAAAATGCCTGCACTGACCAGCCTGAGAGGGGCTTTCAGTGCACACGGTATTATGCAGCATTCAGGGCTCCGGTCCTTATAAAAGGATCCCACTACTGTCAAAACACAGAATAATCCAATTTTATTCATGTTTTCTCCCTTTTTATGTTGTAAATACAGCGCGCTGCATACTAGAAGTCATGTTTGACAAAGATTTCAACACTAGTTCTCGGTAAATTTGTGTAAAGTAGGGAAAACGCAGCATATATGTATGAGATACTCTTCTGAAAAACCTCCTTCCCTCGCTGTTTGTCACTGATCTCCCTCTAAGCCCTAAAAGGAAGCAGCCATTAAGTCAAGCAAAGCCATAAATGAGTCAGATTGAAACAGGGCATTCTGGTAAACAGCGATTTACCCTGGAGTTGTTTCTGAAAATCACAAGGACGTTTCTGTCTGAAACAGAAAGGTTTATTACAACGTCGCTTTCAATTAAACGCACATTTCCATCTCTGAGAATCAGCCTTGAACGTTACATCTGCAAACCCGACAAACAAAAGCAGCTTTTTAATAAGATGCAGAAAATCCAGAAGGATCTTTACAGTAAATGCCACAACTCATTAGGCTAATCACCCTATCACACATTTACTCTGCTGCTAATAACAAAGTAGGCAGCGAGACGGAGGGAGGAAACCACACATCTCCTCATAAAGCTAGCATTCCAGCAATTAGTGAAAATAACATTAGAGCCTACGCAGACTTCCTGAGCAAAAGAGTCGAAGAAAAACAGCAGAGATGTTGATTTGCCTTTTAGAGTCCTGAAACGAAGAGACGGGAGCCCTGACAGATCAAAATAAAGACTCACCGTGAGACAGAAAGTGAAGCTGAACTGAATAGTTTTGTTAATAATCGGTCATTTTTCTATGTTGCGACCACATTTAAACAAACGGTGTAACTTCCATGCACAACCGAGAAAATGGTGAGTGTGACTGGACTGGGTCTCCGCTGCTTTCTACCGTAAGAGTGTTTTATGCACACAAACGTCACAAAAACTGTTCAGTGATTGAGGCAGAGCACAGAGCTACGGAGCAACATATTTAAGGATACACAAACAGAAAAAAAAAGTTTATTCCTGCAGCTTTTGCTACTTTTTTATTCATGTTTTAGTTTAAAGCAACTACAGATGCAACGGAGTGCTGTAAAAATCACGTAAATAACAAAGCAACTGTTTTTAAAACAATTTCAGAGTAAAAACAATTGAAAAAGAAAACAAAAAATGCCACGACACGCTGTATATTTCACCGTTCTGTCAGTCCAACTTAACTATTGTAATATTGTAAGTGAGAGTTGAGTCTAATGAGAACAGGTCTGGATGCTACATGAACATTATGAAGTCATGGTGCAACTTTAACATTCAGACTGAACAGAATTTTTCTACAACTTAGACTAAATGTGAACATAACGAAGACAGTACAACACATATTTCAAATTTATAGGATAAGGGTTAGGGATAACAATCATAAAAGGTTCAATTCCTGCTGCATTTGCATTTCCCATGAGCCTTTGGGGTACATTGAGTTTTGAAAATAGCCCCCCCCCCCCCCCCCCCTCTAAGGGAAACATACCCAACCCAACGGCTGGGTTAAAAAAACAACCTAGATAATAACCCATTACACATTTCATAACCCTAACCCTACGCACACTGTAAAACTTATTACTGTAAAATTACAGTAAATTACTGCCATCAGTTTCACCTGTAAGATACTGTCAATTTGACCTCTACTGTATTACAAAAATACAGTAAACTATATTAATGATAATGTACTGTAACTTACTGTAGTAATTCTAAATAACAGTAGGTAACTGGCAGCAGTTTTACCAGCACGTTACTGTAAAACTTAAATTATCTCTACTGTTGCTCAGAAATACAGTAACTTGTAGTTTAAATGATCAGGATTTTGCAGTAACATTTCATATCTACCTTCAACTTTAATCGTTTAGTTGGTCGACATTTTACAGCTTTTTGCATTCACTTTGTTTTTTGTAAGTTTTTTTTTACTGAGCAGCGATGAGGAAATGGGGGGGGGGGAGTATAGGAAGAGGAGCTGACTCCACCAACACCCGCAGCTGCTCACATCAAAGAGAGCCTGGTATCTCAGAGGAGCTGCTGAGGACTTTTCAGTGGCTCGCCTCAGGTCTGAGTGTGGGGGCTCGCACCTCCTCAGACAGCAGCGGCGGATACCCGGGGGTGGGACCCCGGGAGCCGAGACAGGCGGCCCCAGGATGGGCTGTGCCACAGAGCACGGGGCATCCTCCGTTTGCTGGTGCTCACTCCGCCAGCGGATCAGCCAGTGCGATTAAAAATGTCTGTATATTCTGAATAATTCACTTCATAAATAGATAATGCAAGCTCATTATATGGCCTGCATCAATATTGTAGTGATCAGCTGAAAGTAGAGGGAGGGGCTTTTTTCAGATGTGTTTTGGGTTTAACCTTGGAGGTTGTTTTTTTTTGTTTAACTCTGTAACCTGACAGTGTGGTGGCTGTAAATACTTCTACACTATTAAAAACTAAAAGAGGTTAAAAAATGTCATTTCTAGTTTGTCCAACCAGATTATGTGGTTACACGCATACTTTGTAAGATACTTCCATGTCTTTACATTTTATTTCCAACGCTGTCCTTTAAAGTTTGCTCGTATTTGATTGATCATGAATCTGAATTGATTGCACATAGGTCCCCTAATTAATTATGATTTCAAAAAGTAAATCTAAATGCAGTGAACTGAACTTGAATAAATTTGTTCAATAAAAAAAAAAGAGAAATCAAGCTGTTTGATCGGGTGAAACATCATTACATATGCGCTTCTTTTTCTTTTATATTTTCTCAGTTTTAATAGTTTATTCTTCAGGTAGTTTCAATACATTTTTCACATTCATTTATTATCATTTTAATGTTGATTGCACAATGTAATGGCTGTGGAATAATGACACCATCTGCATTTAGATTGGTTCCCAATAATCTTTCCTTAACTCAGTAATTCTGTCTGCCACTGAGACACTGAAATGACCCGGTAGAATGAAGGCCTGATTAACAGCACAGAGACCAGCCAAACATTAGAATACGTTTTCTGTGTCTCCATTTTCATCTGAACGACAATCGTAGTTTCTGTAATATGGTTTCACTTCGTAAAAACATAAAATAGCATTATGCTAACTTAATTCCTGTTTTCATGCACTAAATTTAATGCATCTATTACAGACTAAAATGATGCATACTCAAGTTTTTTCTTTACTTGCTTGCTTTTGTTCCTCTACATGGACCCTCTCTGCTGTTACTTGTTTATACAAATCAATAATTAAACAGAATTTATGTAACTATTTCATTGTCAGAGAACGAAGTCTCTTGTAAATGTTGATCCCATCTTTGCAGAAGCACCAATATCTCCTAAAACTGACGGTGTTGATGTATATTTTTAAGTAATAAAAATGAATTGGTGTCTGTTAAGCTGGTCAAATGTTTGACATTTAATAAATCTTTTTATCTTCTTTCATCTGTGTTCAGTACACAGAAAAAGTTCATATCAAAAGGCTTATATCACCATACGTGTGGAAACAGGAGCAAGACACCTTAAATTTCCCCTGTGTAACATTTAAGGCAACGTCTTAATAGAAATGCAGTATAATATTCATCCAACATGAGCATTTTATTTCCCCGGATACCTTTCTAAGGCTCCGCTGTGTTGCATCACTGTGGTACCACAAGTTTGTCCAAATTTCAACTTCTCAGTATTTTTCCAGGAGAAACTACTTTTTCTTACACATTTGAAAAAGAAAAAAAGAAGGAATGTGTTTAGTTGGTTGCAATTTGTAATTTGAACCACTAGATGTCACAATATCCTGCATACATACGTGACCTAATATTTCTATAATAATTATTAATTTCTTATTAGCATCTTTGATTGTTGTCATAATCTCTATTTTATTGACTTTTATTCATCATCTTTAATTGGTTTAATTGTACTTTATTAACTCATACAGCTTGATAAGGTACAAAAATGGACCATGAAGGTACAGAAATGTCTTTCAGAAAGGAACCCCCCCCCCCCCAGCAACAAGCTTTGGACCCTTTTAGGTACAAACTGGTACCTCTATTTTTGAGTGTGCATAAAACCAACAGGTGATTATGTGATCTCTAAAATGAAGAAAAAAATCAGAAAACTAAAAGTGTCATCAGCCAAAAGCAGTGCATCAGTGTGTTCATTTCTGTGCTGCTAGTTTTCCTCAGTCTGAATTTATTCCATAAGAACAGCTCTATTATCTGAAGAGTCCTTACCTTTGAAAATGACTGTTGGCGTGAAAGAGAAATAAATTAAGTTTTACAATGCGGCTCTGGAATCATGCTAAAGCTCGCTCTCTAAAAAGAAAAGAAAAGAAAAGAATCTTTATACTTAATAAAATGTCAGAAAACTGAACTAGATTTGATATTTTGCCGTCTTTGGTGGCGTTAGTTTAAAACAATAACTGGAGTTAACTCTTTCCTGGTCCAGTCGGACAGGAGCTGCACTGATCCTGCAGCTGAAACAAATGCCTACTCTGAAATCAATTTGTGAATTCAAAGAGGAACATGAGCCATATTTGGTAGTGAAAGACTGAACTGAGGGGGGGGGGGGGGGGCTCCCTGGTTTATAGATGAGACCAAGAGAAAATTATGGGAACACTCTTCATGTTCAACTTCAAAAGTCTCTACGTCATGATGAACTTAGAAGAACTTCTAAACAACACTTATTTATGGCATTTATCAGTGAGTAGCTCCGTTTCATTTAGTCCAGGTTCATAAAGTCGGCTCTGGACTAACGGAAACACTGAACAGTTAACAGTAAAGAAAAAAAGAAGAGAAAAGTTTGAGATCTAACTGGGGCACTCTGCCAAACATGACAATCAGCAAGATGAAAACCATGCAGCATTTTACTGTGGGTCGTCTACAGAAGGTAGGGGCTCTGTCCTGGATTTAATATTGTAGAATATCGATATTTGTCCATATTTCTAGTTAACACAGATGTACAGTATGAACGTTGCAGAGCAAAACAGTTTAAGGGAGCAAACCAACCTGTAAACGGCCCGCTTGTCGGACTCAAGCTGGGCCTGGGGGTCAAGAGTCACGCTGACAGAGGTATTTCCTGCCGCCGAGGCTGCTGGGATATGGACCTGCGGGGTCTTGGTGTTCTGCTGACTGGTGCCCGTCATCTGGCAACAAATAAAATAATCACAACATTCAAGTTCTATCTCAATATTTCCGAGCAGTGATTAGTTAAAGCGTGCAAGCATGAAATTGATGTTGTCGCCCCTTTTAGCACGTAATCTAAACGTGCACAGCGATGCCATCAGCCCGTCACATTACCCTCCATCCAGGAGGTGGGGGGCATCTCTGCAGACCCCTCAAACCCAGACTTCTGACTGACCGACCGACCGAACCAATAATAAATTCATTTCAAACCTGCATGGTACAGTTAAAAAAGAAAACTGTACAAAATACACAAAAAATCAACCAAAACATGGTTTGTTTTGGTTTGTTTTGCAGACATGCACCATCGGCTGCTGCATGTCTGCAGTCCTGCAGCAGCCGATGCTGCATGTCTGCAGTCCTGCAGCAGCCGATGCTGCATGTCTGCAGTCCTGCAGCAGCCGATGCTGCATGTCTGCAGTCCTGCAGCATCTTCCAGCATCAGTGCATAAAGCTGCAGTAACACCTGCTTTTCAGAAGTGCTAAATTACACAGAATTTTTTGTGCCCGCTTTCCGTTTTACGGTTGATAAATCACGTTGCATGTAAAGCTGAGTTCTTTGCATCGTCTCCTCCCAATATTTTGTGCCTTTGGGCAGAAACACCCAGATTGCATATTCATCTACAGCAGACACGTAGGATAGCAGGGCTATTTTACCCGGTAACAGGAGCAAACCTCCTTTTGCCCTGTTTGTAAATCAGCTCCGGATAATTATTACGTGTGTAATGAAGATAGCGCTCGCTTTAACAGGCGCAAACCTTTCGTAAATCAGGGCCTAAGTTCGATTGGAATTAAGTTAGTTTGAGCTTTTTGTAAGCATGTTTGCATGATAAAATTGTAAAATTCTTTAGCTTACTAACATGTTAAAATAAGCTAATTCCAACTAAAGGTTTAATTGGAATTACTTTTTTTTAAAGCCAGAGTTGGTAATCCTGCTCAGAAAGACTTGTTGTTCTACTGGGTGAAATGTTCCTTCCATCCTGACAGTAAAACATCATGTATTCATAAAAGCGAGGAAACAGTCAGACCTCTGTGAGAGCTGCAGGTCTGTAAAACTCTGACCAACCCCTGCTATTCACACCGAAAGCAGAAACTGGTAATTCACAGCTTATAGATAACAAATCGATGCCTTTATGTCTCGTCTCTGTCCCTCCCCTCTCTCCGTCCCCCACGTGACCCCCCTGTGTGCCGCTCACTGTAAACAAATATCGCTAACGGACTGCTAACTGCTGCTGAGCCAAAAAAACAAAACAACAGATCAGGATGAAGTCTCGGAGACGTTGACGTTTGCAGTGTGGATGTTTTACACCGCAGGAGTTGGAGGTGAGTGAATTAAAGCTTTTAGAAACGTGGTTTGTCAAGCTAACGAGCTACTACCAAGCTAACGAGCTATCCACTCGGCTTTTATCGTTAACCTGCTCGTAAAACATCGGCGCACGCGTCCCTGTGCGCTGAAGGCGTGGTTTCAGGTGGTGCGTTTTTTAAACTGTCGCTCGCTCAAACCGTTTTTCCCAACATTGCCAACCGTAGCTGTAAGATTGACATACTAAAATTTAAAACATTTCTTAGTTCAAAAACATGGTAATTCCAACTAGACTCAAAGTGAAATTTGAGCATATTTGCACGATAAAATTAAAAAATTCTTTAGTTCACTTACGTGCTAAAATGAGCTAATAGCTAAACTCAGAGTCCATTCGCAGCTAACTGCCAAGCGGCGGTAATCCTCATGATGGAGCTCGAGGAAAAACCTAGGAGTCATGATATCCAGAAGAAATAGCACGGCATCTACCGATATTGTTCAATAACCTGTTCTCAAACTGCTGCCATCAATCAATTCGTGACATATAATCACATAAGAGTTCATCAGTCGTTAATCGTTGCACAGAATTCTTCTACTTCCTGTTGTGAACATGCAGTTGCTCATCAGGACTACATTTTTTAATCACCTGCGAAAAGCAGCGAGGTGCAGCGTGTTTTTCACCATTTCTCAAATGGAGGTGAAAATGGTTGAGAACCACTGGTGTCCTGATGCGATCAGACTGTACGTGAGGACGTCTACACGTCGGTCACCTGATCGCACCATGCATTAATCAAATAAGCAAGTAACTCAGCAGGGCACGAACAGTTCGTAGCTAGATTTCTTTGACAGTAAATGAGTCAGTCAATTGTACTGCTGCACAATTTGCACACATCTTTGCATAAAGTTGTCCCGAAAATGTTTGTTTCGTCTGCTGTGAGGATCCACAGCATGACTGGAGAAAACCCGTTCAATCCATGGTCTTCATCATTCTTTACCCCACTTCCCTCTCTCTCATTCAGTCGCCCTGTGGAAATGAGTCTAGCAACCCCCATCCCCCTTCAGTTTTTTTTTTTTTGAATCAGTGTGGGGTGGGAGGAAGCTTCAAGTCTTAATCCCAACACCAAATGGGAAATAAATTAGCTTCTTCACACTTAACTAGCTCTCATTTGCATTTGTCGAGCGCGCAGGCTGCCGCTCGGGAGCTCTCCCCTGGCACTAATCCTCAGGGCGAAAGCAGACAGAGGTGGTGTGGACGAGCAGAAAGGTTCGGCGATCGGAGGCAGATGCTCAGCTGAGCGACCACTGGATGTTCTGCAGTGTTGGACAGAAACTAGTCCAGCCTGGGTCCGGTTAGGAGAGCTTATCGGCAGCGCTGGCTGAGCAAAGTGGTGCAGGGATGAGATGTTTAATGTCTCACTCTGACATGCAGATCACTGTTCAACATGTAAAAATCACGTTATAAAATCATATTAAACAAGAGGGTGAAATGCGACAGGACTTTTTAATGTATTAATTGTACTTGTATCTAAATTTTTACATTAACTTCTTCATATGTACAAAATCCTGTTTTTTCCCCCCTTTTTTTATCCAGAAGAATTCCTGATAAATCTAATTTTAAACTGAAACTGGGGGCACAATAACATGCAAGTGATGACCTGATTTTGGGGTCTTAGGATATATTTGTCGTTGGTATTTCTGTGGATGAATTCCAATTCCCCCCTTTAGCTCTGGCTATTGGCCCGAACGCTTTATTTTGTGCCGAGATTCTGGTTCAGACCGAAAGAGGGGGGGAAGTGGTACGGCTGTTTGGCCTTCAGAACAGAGATTTTCCAGGGGCACAACGCGTGGTATGTGTTATTACTACAATACATGCAAAGTATGGGCAAAATGGGGAGGACACTGTCAGTGGCAGCCAGAGAAAACAATAAATGTGAGTATTTCTTTCTAAATAAATTATGAAAATCGCTTTTCTAAGTTCACTTTATTGTATTACAGAAAATTTTATTAGAAATGCGTAAAAAATTGCTAGTTTTGTAGCATTACGTGCGTCTGCTCGTCTGTAACGCAATGTTAACGTCAAGCTTGAGTCGAAGGCGTCTTCTTTTCCTTTCTTTTATGTTTTTTGGCCCAAAGTGGAAAAAATAATCCATTCGCCCAGGAAAGGGAGATTATTGCTGCTGCAGACGGCAATGCGACCTCTTCCGGAAGCAGCCGTGATGTCAGCTTACTGCATCACAGACGACTATTGGAGATGCATGAGGATTTTGAAGGGTTGTCCCATTTCTTAGGGGAATAATTTAGGGTTGGGCCAAGGAGAAGGGTTAGCGGTATGGATGAAAATAAGAATTGGAATTGGGTCTATATCACCACGTTTTAAAGACTTGTTCAATTGTTCAAATCATCATATGACAGGGAATCCATACATTTAGTCATGTACTGTAGACATGGTAAAGATGATTTCATGAAGTTCAACCTACTGCAGGCATCAGAATGAGGCAGAGAGGGGATTTAAGCGACTTTGAACGTGGCATGGTTGTGCCACAGAAACTGCTGATCTGCTTGTTGAATCAATGACACCAAGAATTAAAGCCAGTCTAAACGTAAAAGGGTTCTTACCCAGAACCAGTAAGAAATAGCTGATAAAGTGGCATCTGGGTGTATCTGTTTCTTTGTTTTCATTTATGTATAACAACTTGCTTATCAGAGGCGTTGGAGGAGGTCTAACGTCTCTGCAGGGCAGCTGATCGTTAACATCAGTGTGGTCGGCAACGACGTACCACACAGACGACGACAGTAAACGGTTGCTTCGTTCGTGCTGGTGTTGTCAGCTTGTTGGTTGTAAGAGAAATGGACAGCTATAAAAACCTGGACCACTTTAACAAGAACTGAATCATGCATCACTCCGGGCGAGTGCACGTCTGCCGCAGGATGGGGGGGGGGGCAGGAGCAAGTTCTGTCCAACGCACATCTTTCTGGACTTCAAGGATCTGCTCCTGACATCTTGACGCCAGATGTCACATTCAGAGCTCCCTGGAGCTGCATCTAGGCTTGGCACATCGGTCATTGCACATGCAAACTGGAACATCAACACACCACTTTAAACTTTTATGCTGGTGCTTAAGGAGCACTTGACCAGCTGCAGAGGAAAACACACCCCTACATCTCTGGAATATTAACGCAATAATGTACAAGAGCTACGTCATTTATGCTGACAAGCTGTATAGTTTCCTGCAGTGACTCATCGGTTCCAGCTGCAGCAGTAATCTACTTTCATGAATTCTGCCCAAACTGGGAATCCCAGTACTCTTGTATTGATGGGGTCCAGTTAAATAAGCCTTTTTGTTCTGGAACTGTCCTGACTGAGTGAAATGACCTGAAATATATGGAAGGAAGGAACTTCCCTGCTTCCTGTATTATTATTTACATGTAAAATGAGAGGAAAAGAGGAAAAATCTCATTCATATTCCCTTGCAGCTGCTACATTTGAAGCAATGCTGATTGTTTTTCATCCAATCCTGCTTGTTTCTATGAAAACAGGAGTCAGTGACGATTTTATGGCATCGCCTTTCATTTTCTGAATTCTGATAAATTATTTTACATTACACATTATTTGATGAAGATGATTTCCTTATAGCCTCTATGAAACACTGTGATATCAGATGCCTCACGGCTGCGACATTCTCCGCCAGCAGCCAGAACTCTCCTCTTGTTCTCCTCATTTTGTTCTCGTGGACCTGATTGAGGACGGCTTGCGGCTTGTTCTCGACCCTTTGGTTGAGCAGAACTTTCTTCTCAGCGAGCTCCGAGAAGTATCGTGTGATTGGTCGGACATTTGAGGTGGGCGGGGCTAACACAGACGCGTGAAGCGGAGAGTTGTCCCCTCCACATTTCTGCAGATGCAACGTTGAACGTATAGTTTTAATAAACAGCAGATCGAGGTGGTGAGAAAGTACGAACATGTGAACGACAGACACGGAAATCACCACGTGCACAACTTCGTCCTGTCACGGACAAAGTTTATTGTAGATGTATAATCACCGGCTGAGCCCCCCCGCACGTGCCCGGTTGCAGAGCTTCTCGTGGAGTACGACATGACTTTTTCTGGTTCTTGCAGCCTCGCGGGGAAGGACAAAGTTCCTGCTTCTCGTGGAGTCTGGAACAAGCTTCAGACCCACATCACAGCTTACTCTGATCAGGTCTTTTTCCAAAGTTGTAATGGGATCCATGCGTTCATGTTTCCAGCAGATTCTGAGCCGAGCGTCTGGATGTGGAGCTGAAATGGAGACTCATCAGACCAGCAACGTTCCTCCATCTTCTGTTGTCCAGTTCTGCTGAGTCTGTGTGAATCGTGGCCTCAGTTTCCTGCTCTTACGCTGCCTTCATGGGGTATGGGAAAGAAGAACTTTCCACTTATTAAGTGGAAATTACCAGTGTGTTGTGTTCAAGTGATTTGTTGTTGGAATGAAGAGAAACACTTGAGACTATCTTCTACCAACTAGCTAGCTAGCTGCTAGCTAGCACCTGCTCTGAGGAGGTAAACCAAACAATAACTGTATTTTTAAAAACAAAACTAAGTTTAAATGACGATGGTGTTAAAGTTCTGTACATCGCAGACTACAAACTAACTAAATAGCATCAGCAGAAATTTTAAAACAATGTAATTCCTCTCATTCAGGATCATTTCATCGCTCTACGCCATGTTGAAAGGTCAAAGTTTACCTCATCTCAGCAACTCATCATGAATTTTTTTTCAGTTTTCCAGTGGAAATTACGACGTGAGTGGGTGTTCAAGTGCAATTTTGATGTGGGACTTTGGTATTTACCATAAATAGGATACCACCTGAAGGCAGCATTAGCTGACATGGCGTGGTCTCTGCTGCTGTAGCCCGTCTGCTTCCAGGTTGGACGTGTCGAGGTCAGTGACAGAAATCCCAGTAAACACTCAGACCAACAACCACGCCATGTTCAAAGTCACTTAAATCCCGTTCTTCCTCATTCTGATGCTCAGTTTGAACTTCAGCAAGTCGTCTTGCTCATGTCTACGACTGCATGTGTGAAGTTGCTGCCATGTGATTGGCTGGTTAGATATTTATGTTAACTTGATTATAAAGAGGCCAGCGAGTGGAGAAATTCAACCAAAACTCAAAAATTAATTCAGTCACTTATGTTTAATTTTACTACTTTACTTAATCCCACCAGAGGTTGTTATTGGGGCTGTAATGGTACGAGTATTTGTGTTGAACTGATCGGTACACTACTCTCGGTTCGGCATGAACGCGCATCAGCGTGCTGCGTGAAAGTACGATGTTCTACTGTTTAGTCTCTAAAAATCTACTCAATGACGTCGTTTCCAGTAAATTCTGGACGCTACCCACTCAGGACACTTGGATTACGTTGGACGAGCAGTATGGAGGAATATTGACAAGTTTTTGTGGACTTTAAGGACCTTTTTGGCTCGGACCCCGGTGAACTCCATTATATGAAAGTTGGGGGGGAAACGAGAAGCCTTCCTGATCGCCGGCTGCATTTGAGATATTAAAAAAGTGCTGCAGAGTCTTTCTCACCATGAGGGGGGGTGGAAGATAAAGTTACATCATTCTGTGGGTGGACTGTTCCTTTCAATTCAGATGGAGCCACTTTAGATGTGAAAGCATGTTTTTTTTTACTGAAAAGTGTAAGAACCAAGCAGCACGATTTTATTATAATATATTCTTTGTTTTGTTTTTTTTTTCAAATTCAAACGACATGCCGAAACAGCTGCAATATAAAATTTTAGTGAACTTATCAATAAAACATAAGACAATTTTTTTTTTCCATGAATGTAGCGATGAAAAACCGAACCGTCACTTGTGTACCGACGTTTATACCGAACCATGAATTTGTGGACCGTTACAAACCCAAGTTGTTACAGGATCTTAACTTACATGTCATCTCTTAATTTTCATCCAATTTAACTTCCTAATCAACAGATATTCAGCTGGAAATTGGTGTAATTTAAATAAAAAGAAAATTAAAAATTATGTATTGTTAATCATTTTAAAATAGACTCTAAAAGTTCCAAGTTTTTGAACATTTATTCTACATTATTATCTGTTAATCATGTAGAGCTTAAAGTTAACTTGTTTTCATCAATGAAACTGTCTCTGATCAGACTGATTTTTGCAGACTCCGGTTTCTGATCCATGCTGGGCCATTTTCAAACCCTGTTTGCTTCAAACCAGTAAGAAGAGATAACCGTTAAAAAGACAAATGTGCAAATAAGAGAGCGCGAGTTGGCGTGCTCACCTGTTGGCTCTCCTGGTACGATGGTGGAGGAACGCTCTGGGTGGCCATCATTGTCACTGCAGGTGCTGGGGACACATGTTGCATCATGGGACAGCTTCACATCGAGGCTGGGGAGACAGGGAGGATAACACCACTGAAAACACAAACCCAGAGCAGGAGGGGGCCGCAGTTCTATTTCAGCCGCAGCCACCAGGTGCTGCTGTGACTAAATAATCCATGTTGGGAGGGTGGCACACATCATCCAACGATTGTTCGTTCCCTCCTCTGGTTTCTCTGGTTTCTCCGCCTGTCTGCTGTTCGTGTGCGTGTGCAGCTCAGAGCTGACAGAACCGTCACAGTCAGGATGATGTTTTAATTCTGAGCATCTGACGGGGCAACCGAGCAGAAAGAAGCAAAGCAGCACATCCTCAATCACGAAACAGAAATCCTGAACGCAGCAGCAGGATCATGATGACACTGCAAATAAAACCACCACGTGTTTGCCGATTCCAGCTGTGTGAAAAGCGACGCTCCGCCGTGGAGTCGCCGGCGTCGCCTCCACCTGCGAGCTGCTGGTGTTGCTGCACTTTAACCGAGCCAATCAAGAGGGCTAATTAGGGCTCCTCGGGACCCCACAGGGTTGTGGGCCATACCCCGTGCTGCATCCACTGCCCCCACTCCCACTGATGGAGCTAATTGGTTCGGGGGTGTATTGCACTCAGACACACACACAGACCCCCCACCACTGCTCCAGCTTACGATAGGCAAGCACAGCTGGTTATCCACCCTGAAGCTACATATAACCTACGCATATGAACTGCAGGGAAATGATGTGAACAGTTTGTGACCTTTTCTCATTTTTACAGTTTTCAACCAAAGTCAAAAACAACATCAAGCCCTGATCTCACAGAGTCATGCAGGCCGATGCAGACCATCGAATCGGTCCCTGAAACCCTGAGATGCTGGAACCATTAGCACGAAAACACCTTAAGTTTCCACAAAAAGCCATGTGTGCTCATGAAAAGAAAGAAGCTGCTACAATGGACCGGCGCGCATGAGCTAAATGGTATTGACCCGCAGGAAGCTCTTCATCACGAGCAAGTGAAATGGAACCGAAACATCTGAGCGAAATCTCTACAGCGGTTGAAACATCCGTTCAGAGCCATCGCCTCAGGAAGAATGTGTGCAGTAAATCCAGCTGACCGCTGAGGCTGAGCGTACGCAGCACGAGGCTTTAAGGTTGAACCGTGATAGAAATAATGAATAAATATTCATGAAAACCTCTGCAAGGATGTTGGAGAGCCAATATGAGGATTATTACTCATACACATCTCTTTAAGTCCAATTCTAAAGAAGTTGGGACCTGAATTATGAAATTAAAACAGAATGCGATGATGTGAAAGTGTCAGAATCCCATAAACCTAATATCAGATGTTGATACAGAATGAATGAAATCAAATTATTGGAAAAATACTTTAATATTCACAGAAGGAAAATGCAATGCAGTAGTTTTTCTTTGTTTTGTCTTTTTTAAAAGTTGTACTTCCATGGTGATGTCATGAATATTTCTGTGTTCTCCATTATTATTGAATGCATTCTGCATCGTTTCTGTTTAAAAAAACCTTCTGGGATCTTTGTATCCAGCTGTATTTGTATACTAGAAGAGAGGCTTGTGGTCCAACGGCAGGTGTCAGATACTACCATATATCAGATACTAGCATATATCAGATACTAGCAGGTATCAGATACTACCATATATCAGATACTACCATTTATCAGATACTACCATATATCAGATACTACCATATATCAGATACTAGCAGGTATCAGATACTACCATTTATCAGATACTACCATATATCAGATACTACCATATATCAGATACTACCATATATCAGATACTACCATATATCAGATACTAGCAGGTATCAGATACTACCATATATCAGATACTAGCAGGTATTAGATACTACCATATATCAGATACTAGCAGGTATCAGATACTACCATATATCAGATACTAGCAGGTATCAGATACTACCACATATCGGATACTAGCAGGTATTAGATACTACCATATATCAGATACTAGCAGGTATCAGATACTACCATATATCAGATACTAGCAGGTATTAGATACTACCATATATCGGATATTAGCAGGTATTAGATACTACCATATATCAGATACTAGCAGGTATTAGATACTACCATATATCAGATACTAGCAGATATCAGATACTACCATATATCAGATACTAGCAGGTATCAGAT
>JALJCO010005873.1:0-70753 GCA_023101725.1 Atherinomorus stipes
ATATATTTTTATTTGTAACTTTTTTAAATGAAAGACAGAAAAAACACAAACGGTAGACAGGCAGAAAGAAATTATCTGCTGCGTCCTGCCACTCCCAGCTTGCGTGGGATGGTGGAGGAGAAAAAAAAGAAAAGAAGAAAACCATACCCCCCCCCCCCCCCCGAAAAAACAAAAAACAAAAACAAAAAAAAACAAAAAACAAACAAACAAACAAACAAAAAAAAAAAAAACCCACAGCAAAGAAAAAAACAGTGTACTGTGATATAAGTTCAGTGTGCATCCTTTTTACACAGTTTGAGTTTCAGAAGATATATTAAAACTAGTACATTGCTGCAAATTAAAGCCATTGAGGTGTCATGAAGGTCCCACCAGCACTGTAATATAATCAAAAAAGGGTTGCCACACCTGTTTAAATCTCTTTGCTTTCCCTGACATCTCATACCGAATTTTCTCCATGTATAAAGTGTTATAAAACTCTCTAAGCCAGGTTTCAAAGCTGGGAGATGTTTCTTTATTCCAGATCTTTAGGATGGTTTTCTTGGCAACTACCATGCCATACTGGATTGATAAAGTTTTCCAACAGCTCAGAGTTTCCAGCTGGTGTGACCAGCCAAGTATGGCCGTTCCTGGGTTGGGATTGAGTTCAAATCCGAAGACATCAGTGTAGCAACGGAAGATATTTGACCAAAACCCATGGAGTTTCTCACAGAACCAGAACATATGAGCCAGGGTCCCATTTGAATTTTTGCACCTGATACAAAGTGGTGATGAGGATGGAAAAAATTTGTGTAATTTGACACGTGAATAATGGAGCCTGTGTATCACCTTATACTGAATTAATTGGTGTCTTGAGTTGATTGAGCAGGAGTGTATACCGTGGAGGCATTTGGCCCATGCATCTTCAGAAATTTGTATTCCAATGTCACTCTCCCAGGATTCCCTCAGATGCTGTGTGGATGGAGCAGTCCGATCCATGAACATATTCACAAACCTAGAGATCAATTTTCTGCTGTCAGGTTCAGTCGTCAACAAAGACTGGAGCTCATCTGGGACACTATGAACTTCAAAATTTAAAACATTTTTCCTGACGTAGTTCCTGATTTGCAGGTACCTGGAAAAGTGGGATGACGGCAGTGTAAATTTGTCCTTGAGCTGAGCGAAAGAGGAGAATGCATTATCAATGTACAAATCATTAATAGTAATGAGGCCTTTTCTCCTCCAGATTGAAAAAATGGCATCTGACCGCGATGGGGGAAAGGCGTGATTATAACAAATTGGGGCTAGAATAGAGGTGTCTGGTGCCTTTAAAATCTTTTTAATTTGGTACCATACCTTCAGTGAATTTTTTACAATAAAGCTGATCCCTTTAAATGATGCAAGAGGTTTTCTTTCAGCATGAAGTAGTGCTGGAAGAGAGGTATCATTAATTTCTTGTTCTATAGCTACCCATGAGGGAGTTGTATCTTTAATTTCGTCCAAGTATGCATCCTGCCAATAAATGAGGGCTCGGGCAAAAGCTGCCCAATAGTAATGTTGAAAAAACTGGCAAGGCTAGACCTCCTAAATTTTTAGACTTACAAAGGTGTTTTTTACCAATACGGTGCGTTTTGTATCCCCAGACAAATGGCATTATGATTGAATCTAGTGTTTTGAAAAAAGTATTAGGCAGAAAAATAGGTATGCTTTGAAATAAATACAAAAACCTTGGTAATGTCACCATTTTAATTGCATTAGTTCGGCCTATCATTGACAAGGGCAGTGTCCGCCAATATTCAATGTCGCTTTTAAGTTTGTCAATCATGGTTTTAAAGTTCAACTTGTAAAGCAGATCAGATCGTTTAGGAATAGTGGTTCCGAGGTATTTAATGTGGTCAGTCACTTTGACTGGGAGACTGTCAACAAACCCAATATCTAGACCTCCGCTCAGAGGCATGAATTCAGATTTCTGTAAATTTATAGTATATCCCGACAGTCTCCCAAACTTTTTAATGAGTTCCAGCAGTGGTGGGATAGATTCTTCAGATTGTGAAAAAAACAGGATAACATCATCAGCATACAAAGCTATGTGATGATCTATTTTCCCAAGGTGTATAGGTTTAATTTTTGGGTTGTTTCTTATGCTGATAGCCAGAGGCTCTATACATATGGCAAACAGCAGGGGGCTCAATGGGCAGCCCTGCCGAACGCCGCGATGCAGGTTAAAAGGAGCAGAACTCTCCGAGTTAGTGAGGACTGATGCAGTGGGATGGGCGTAGAGCATCTCTATCCATGAGCTGAAATTGTTTCCCAGGCCAAACTCCTTGATGGTTAACAGCATGTACTTCCACTCTACCTGATCAAATGCCTTGTGTGCATCAAGTGTGAGGACCCCACTTTTAGGCTCATTTTGTTTGTATACTATGTTCAATGATCTGCGAATATTAAAGAAGGGAAAATCTCCTGGGATAAAGCCCACCTGGTCTGGGTGTATTATGGTTGAAATATATTTATTCAGTCTATTCGCCAAGATTTTAGTAAACACCTTTAAGTCACTACAGAGGAGGGCTATAGGCCGATATGACGACGGGTCAGTCTCCTCCTTTTCTTTTTTTAATATTAAAGAGATGTTTGCCGCATATAAAGACTCTGGCAATGTTTTATTTTTGATTGACTCTTTTGTACATTCTTAGGAGAAGAGGGGCCACATCATTGGCATAAGCCTTATAGAACTCTATACCAAGGCCATCAGGGCCAGGCGCCTTACCATTTGGGGATTCTTTTATTGCTGTAAGGATTTCCTGCAATGATATTTCTGAATTAAGCTCATCTCTTGCTTTGGGATCTAGTTTGGGGAGTGGCAGAGAGTGTAAAAATTGAAGAATATCTTCCTCCTTTGTGAGATTTTGGGAGTGGTATAAGTCCTCATAAAATTTCTTAAAATTATTATTAATTTGAAGGGGGTTGGTAACTAGTGAGTTTGAGGGAGTTTTAATCTTATGAATAGCCCTACTGGCTTGGGTACCCCTCAGCTGTCGTGACAGCAATGGTCCAGGTTTATCACCCATTTCAAACTGCTTATGTTTTACTTTCAGGAGCAAAGTGTGGACTTGCTTAGAGAGTATGCTATTATAATCATGTTTCAGTTTCATGATGTCTTTAAGTGCATGTGGAGATGGAGCTGCTCTATACTGGTTTTCAAGCAGAGAGAGTTGCTTGTCTATCTCTGATAGCCTACTTTCTACTTTGTTTTTTTTTTGTGTAGCTTCATACGATATCACAAACCCTCTTAACACTACTTTAAAAGCTTCCCCACAGTGTTGAATCAGATACCTCACCTGTATCAATAAAGGTCACATATTCCCAATAAAAATTACATTTTCAAAGAATCTTCATCATTCAGTAAGTTAGGTTGAATCACAACTATAGCGGGCCTTCTTCCATCCAACATCGATGTCTACAGTAATGAGAATTATGATCGGAGATTACAAGATGTTGTGGTATTTTGACGAGGATACGGCTGGTATCACCAATCTGGAATCAATTAAAAAGTAGTCTATTCTTGTATATGTGCTGTGAACCTGTGGAAAAAAGGAATATTCTTTGTCAGTGGGATGCTGAGTTCTCCAGATGTCAATATGTGATTGAGGGATTTCTTGAATGCCTATTGAGGTTAAAATATGGGAGTCAGAGGGACTTTGATTAAAGGAGATGATGAGGACTGATCCAGTGGCTGCATCCAAGCCATAATTAAAGTCTCCACCGTCTCTTAAATCTGTCGGGGCTAGATTGGAAATTAAACTAAAAATGTAATTGGAATGTTATGCTTTTCATGTCGGAATTTGGTGCATAATATACAGTCTTCATTAAGGTGACAGACAGAAGAGCCAAGATAGTGCCAGTTTCCATTATAAAGCTACTATTTTGGGTCACTTACTTTGTGAAAAGAGAAGGGAAAGGGATATTCTTTTTAATCAATACATGGGTGTTCCACTTGCCTGAACAGAAAAATGTTGACTTGGAATGCTTTGTCCAATCCAGCTGCATCTGAGTTTCAGGGCCTCTGTATAAGCCATGGAGGAAGCGTTTTTTGTTGGTACAAAATGACTGAACAGAGGCTTTGTAAATGCGAAAATATCACTTTGGCCCTTTTAACTGGATTATTTAGACCTTTGACATTCCAAGAACTCAGACTGGATCAATATCATTTCCATTAGGACCACTGCTGGGACCACTCATGACACTCGCGTGCAACAAAAGTGCAGGATACCATAGTAAATAAAATACTAATTTTTGCAGGCACAGCACGGAAACTGAACAAGATGGTAATACAACCCTCTCCCCCCCAGTAAATAAAAACCCTCCATCATAATGGAACTGCCTAACAGTGAACTTTCCCATAGAGCTTCTAGCAAAAGAAAAAACTAGAGGAGGGTCTCCAACTCTGCTCGCATCACCCTATATATCTTACAAGGTAGCTATTCAAACGCTTTGTTTTCAGCTATTTAAAAGGTGTCTTTTCAAAAGCCTCTAAAATGACGCCTTATAAGGGGGGTGAAATAAAGTTAAAAATGAAATTAAAAAATAGAAATCTATAAATATTGGTTATACTTCACATTTCAGGTTTTGTAGAACCCAGTAGAAGATGAAGCTAGGAAATGAGTAAACATATTCAATGCAGCACTTGTGCCATGCACATACTCAATCTGAACATAATACAGGTCTGACTTAAAACAGCAAGGAGTAACCTTTATGTCATGGTCATGTACTTCACTAAAAGCAGATTTTATTATCTCACATTATTCATATAAAAAGAAATGAAAGGAAATACCAGTGTACATTGTGCGGAGTTAAACATCATCCTGGGCTCTCAAAGTGCAGCCAATCAGTCTTTATTCCAGGTGCAGCATCTGGGATAAGTGCGAATATCTGTCGCCTCTTGCGGTGAGTCAAACATTTTGGTTACACCTCCATGTGTGAAATGAGCCATAAAAGGAAACTATGACGGATGCCGTCTTCTCTACTGCCTGATGCTGTCAAACTCCTTATGTCCTAATTACGTCGTCTGGTGGAGAATTGGGAAGATATTGATGAATGTCCTTCGTAGCTTAGCGGCTTCTGTTATGGGCTATCTGCATTATTTTCTTTCAACGGGTCATGATGTATCTGGGCAATCATGATGCGTGCCATGCTCGTCGGGCTGGATATGGGGGAGCGCGTCCACTTTGATCCTTAATGGGAAGTGGTCCGCTCCGAGAAGCTAGCAACAGATCTGATATAAATGCCGTTGGTGGGCTCCTTTCGGCTTTCAGGCAAACTTCAGACGGATTTTGATGTTTTGCCTCTGGATCTTACCTTCAAGGTCGCTCAGTTTAGTTTTCAAAATTTGTTGTGGTCGTGCAGCTCATCACAATTCCTCTCCAGTTCAGCGAGGCGTGTGGCGTGATTCTCTCGTGTCTCCTCCAGGCTGCTGGTGCGAGACGAGCTGCGGCCAGTGCAGTTTTCACCTCAGCAAGAGATGTCTCCAAGCAACACCCGTTCATCGAATTCTCCGCCCGTCCAATGGCCTCCACGAGATGACTATGAAGGCCTTTTCGCTGATGCAAGCTTGCAGGATCGCTACCATGCTAACAGCAGTGGTTAAGCTAGTGCTACAGCTCACGCCTGGCGAACTGCCGCCGCCTTCCCCGGGAGACTTCTTGCATTTTTGTGACTGTTTTGCTTCTAACCATCACATAGATGTTCGTGAGTTACTGGCAGCGGCCAGTGGGTAAAAGGTGAGCGTTTATTATTACTTGTAACTAGGCAAGAGGAAAGATGAAAGTAAACACAACTCACTCCATGTCCTGCTCACCAGCGCCCTGCTGGTGGAATCTTTTGAAGTCATGGGCGTGAGTCAGTTTGGTGTGTTTTGGTGTGTTTGGAGTTGTTGGGCGTCTGCAGCCGTCACCAACACCATGGAGACAGATGGTCGTCCTTCCTAAACGCAGTTCTGGATCTGCTGGAGTTTTTTGCTCACTAAGAATTCAAAATCTTGCCAAGTATATTTGTGTAATTTCTAGTCAAAATATCTCATCACACTCAATGTAAAACATGAGGACAGAGCAGTTCTATGAACTGCTCACCTTGAATCTGTTTCCACGAATGACCCTCCCCAGGGGAACTGTTTCATTTTGCATTCATGAGTCGGGGACCTTATGGGGACCAATGCGACGCAACCGTCTGTGATAGATGTGTTACTTTTGCGTTCCAACAAAATAAAACAAAACCCGTGAAAAGTAAAAAGAGAAGACAACAGCACTGTTTTCATGTCTGCAAGATGGGATTAATAATCATGGACTATCAGGGTCCAACATGGAGGCTGGAAGACACAGAAAGAGAAGGAGAAGAAGAATCCATCAGCAGGAGATGCGTGGTTTCATGGAGGAAGAAAGGAGAGCAGAGAACCGCAAACAAAGAAGACAATGTGGAGGTTTAACTTCTTAAACATAGCTGCTTGTATCCGTGAAATCTGAATCGGGGGTTTTGCTCTTTTAAATAACGTCAGTCGGTCAACAAGAACGAGTTGACCCAGTATTGATAATCACGTCATGACATGACTTAAAGACACACATATCACACACCTCTCCTCACTAGCTGTCACAGCCTACAAACTTGACCTAGAAAGCAGCGTTGCTCAGGGACCCCTGGTCACCTGCAGTAGGATCCAGCTGCAGCTCTGACCTTCCAGTGCACCAGTGCAGCATTATTGGCATTGAAGAGGCTGACTGATGTCTCCACGGTACGTATGTACTTCACAGCCGGCTGCAGCCTTCACACCTGCTTTTATCCACTTTAATTACACGTCTGCTTTTTGACTTCACATGGCTGGCACCCTTTACAGTATCCATGCGCCATTTAAATATAATCAGACTAACTTGTCGATGTTTCTGCTTGTCCAAGCTTCTGAACATAATGGATTAAATGCAGATTTCATATTTGCTGTGATCAATATTGCTCTGTAAGTATAATCACCAAACACTGATGAGAAGGAGACATTTTAAACCTGTGTATGCTTTCTTGGTATCAACGCCATACGATGATCTCAAGCTGTTTCAGACAGACGCTGCTATTGGCAGCTGCAGATCATTATAAATTCACAATGCAGCTTTTTTTTTGGCTTCAGTTTTTCAGTGCTGTGATTATATTGCTTCTGTTTTAAAATGAGGTCTCCATTTACACTCCGCAAGATCTCCAGCACCCTGAGCACTATCCGTTATATTGTCAACAGTTCCTCAGGGCAGCATGGTGTGTAATACTGTGGGGTAAACTGTGATGGATAGTTTACCCGTTAGCTGGTCTACAGAAATTTTCCAGCATTTCTATCACGACCAGAAGGTTTACAATCTGGCCATCCAAACACCATTATTTATCCCATTTTTACCATAAAAACATCACCATCACTACTATGTCGCTAAGAGACCTCTATTTAGACCTGGAAATGACGATGAAGACACCTCCTATCCAACTTTCCTCCAGTGATGCAAGGTGGCACCAAAAGCGAGTTGAGTGGGTTTTGTTAGGATAAAAGGTAAAAAATAGCATAAATAACTGTAAATAGCAAAAAACTGCTGAAAGAAAAAGTGTAAATATTACATACGTCTGATATTATTATTATTATTTATTATTATTCTATTTGATTGTGACAGTGCATGTTAATGAACAGAAATGATCTAGGCTAAATTTGACTACCTGTGCAACTTTTTTAAAAATGGTTTTCAAAAGTCAATGTTGAGTCTAAAACTATTTCGGGGTATTTAGATTCTGAGACGAGATCAAGCTCCGCTACGTTCAGGAAAACATTTGAAGTGGTTAGATCAAGCTGACGTTTTCAGAAATACATGCAGACAGTTTTTTTTTGGGTGTTCCACATGAGGCATGAGTCCCTGAGCCAGTTTTGTACAGAAGACAGCAGCAGAGAGGTCAGCAGCAGCTTTTTGGATGCTTTTTGCATGAGTTTAGATTACTGCATCATCTGCATACATCTGGGAAAAAATGTTTGAACAGGAGTTGGGTAAATTGTTAATTAAAAAAGGAAAACAGAACTGGCCCAAGAATTGACCCCTGTGGGACACCCATGCTGCAGTCTAAACATGGGGATTTGACACCATCCACAACCACATATTGTTTCCTGTGGGACAGATGGGATCTATACCATAAAAGTGCTTGATCGATGTTAAAATGAGACAGCCTGGATAACAAGACAATCGACCAATATCTGCATTAAAATGTGATATTGGAAAATATCAGTATCAGTTTTTTGTCAGACTGATGTTTTTATTATGGAATCTTGTTCCATCAGCGTTGGTCCAGCATGTATAAAAGTCCCTGTTATTGTGGAAGAACTTTTATATCCCAGCATTCTTTTCAGAGTCATGTGACTACGGTGCAGCTGCTGCTGCTCAGACTGACTTGAGTTGAAGCTGCTTATAATATGTCTGGTTTTAAGTTGTCCGTTAAGTTACCAAGTTGTCAGAAACATTGTTATTAGCCAGATGTTGGCTAATACCTGCTAGCATCTGATATCTGGCAGCCAGATGTCCAAAATGGACTCCTCTGGCTGAGTTAAGGCTATTTTGGGATCTTTGCTCTCAGTGCAGAATATAGCTGTATCCAGTGGTGTAGTCTAGTTGATTAGTCGGTATACTGTGGCTGCCCCCCCCCCCAATTAAAAAAAAAAAAAAAACTATACCTGTTCTAAATGGTCCCACTCAAGAACCACCACACTTATCAGGCTGTGTATTATATATGCAACAACACATAATTCATATAGACCGTCTGTTGTGTCTGAAATAAAAGTATTGAACTGAATTTAGATCATTAAAAACTGGTTCTGTATTATCTAAATACAAATGTAGACTATAGTAAGTAGTATGTGTATATATACATATGCGTGTGTGTGTATGACCTGGAGGTAAATAGAAATTCCAGTAATTATAATTAATGATACAAGCGTTCTTTTTTGTATTTATATCATGAGCAGCTCGGCACGGATGAAACCCATTAATGAACTGTTTACAGACTTCAGCCACTGCTAAGAAAATGCACAAAAATTTTAAAAAGGAAGCAAAAATTACACTATTTCAGTAGTTTTATCTCACTAACACACCAGTCATTTACTGGTGCTCATGGTGTCTTCACTGATTTCTAAGATGACAGTGAAATAATTTCACTGTTAACAGTTTTATGGATGAACTATACGAACATTTTCACTAATAGATTTAAACTGTTTCTACAGCTTTGAACGCTGTCTACTATTGACCTAACTTTACGTTTTTCCACTCTAACCATGCCTGTTTCAAACCCCCCCACCTGACTCTCGCTCCAGGCTGGCCAGGTCTCATCTACAACGCACGTGCACGCATTGTGCATGTGACGCACTTTTTCTCAGCTAACCAGTGTTGGCGGATCGTGCTGCTGTTCTTCACTGCTTCGTTAAGGCTGGTTTTTACCGTAGGGAGCAAACTCAGCAGCTAACGTGAGCTTCAGGCTTGACAGAAGCCCGTTCGGTTCAGACGTGCCGCTTCCTCTCACAGAAAAAGGGGAATTTCTGAACGGGAAAGTTATGCAACAAAAACATACTGATACACATCTGTGCGCATTTTTCAGTTGTTATACGGTAATTTGGGACTTTTTCTAATGAGTATACGGCGGATACCTGCATATCACGTAGACTACACCACTGGTTGTATCTCTCAGAATAAGAGAGACACAACCTCACAGCTGTCTGTGAGATCGGTATCTGTTGATTTTGTAAATTAAGAGGTGGACATTAATGGATAAAAAAAAGCCATTATCGAACATCCCTCGTAAATTTGTAACTAGTTTCTGTTGTCTGTTTCATTACCAAAAATTTTTCTCCTGAAAGCCAAGACTTGAGAGAGTGATATGCAGATGAGAAAAAGCTTGGTCACTGTTGATCTGTGTGGTATTTCTACAAAGATCTGTTCGTAATAAATTCCAGTTTCTGGTTCTGGTTGGCCTTTATGGTGCTATATCTATTGATTAGGGTTGTCGGGCAATAAAAAATTGATCTAATTAATTACTGGATTTGCAATTATTTAATCTAATTTATCACATTTGGATCTCATATCTGCTAAAGCAGTCGTGGGGAACAATGGTCCTCAAGTCTTTGAAGTTTTCCATGCATCCCTGCTCCAACACAGCCTATGAAGTTCTGTACAGTGACTCATTGACACATCTTCTTCTTCTGCTGTTTATTGGTGGTTTGCAAACAGATTTAGGTGCATTACCACCACCCACTGCCCGGGTCATTCAGAGGGCCAAATTTAAAATGCTTGTGCATTGAATTGGCACTCTAAAAATTAATTGTGATTATTTTAAAAAATGCATTCATCTGCAGTGTAATTAATTACTCTAATTAATGTTTTAAACTGACAGCCCTACTATTGATACATTCATTTTGCATCATTTTAGCCTCATAATCTGACAACTGAAGCTGTCCTGAAAAAAGTAATGTCTGGATGCTGACTGGGATTAAAAGGGTTGAGCTTTGACATTAAAAAGACAAAAAGAAGAAAACGGACAGACCAAAACTAGGAAAAGAATGGCTTGGAGTTTTGAGGGTTAATTATCTGCTGTGAACTAATGTGGCTTAGTAAAGACAAACAAAGCTACTTCCCTGTTCTGAATTTATGGACAGATTAACTTGCTTAGAGGACACATTTGGATTTAACAGGTTATATGAAAATGAGTCAGGTTATTTTAACCCTCATCTTCTCCATAACAAGAAAGCCATCTCCTCAGTGGGACTACACTTTATCTAATACTTATGCTAAAGCGAGGAACACAACAAACCTTGAGTATCCATAGAAACTCAGGGCACGATGTTAGTCTGTACCTTGTGACGCTGTCCTTCAAGTTTAGGATTAAGATTAAACCATTGCCTCATTCACTTCACTGGCAGCCAGTGGTTGTCACAGACAATTAGGGCTTGGCTCATGAAGTCAGCCTATCAGAGCGGCTGCAGCGACCGCAGGCGGCAGGATTTACTGCTCTGTTTGTCAACTGCTTCATACACACTAAAAAATCCTGGGTCAAACTGCTGTGTTAAAAAGGGACCAACTAGTTTCTGGGTTGTTTCAACCCAGACATTTGGGTTGTTGGATTGTTGACTTAACTTCTGGGTTAAAATAACCCAACATTGTAGTCAATATTACCCAACTTCTGGATCAAGTATTCAACCCAAAAATTTGGTAAGAAAAATAACCCAATTTTCTGGGTTGGTCCCTTTTAATCCAGCAGTGGGTCAAAAATAACCCATTATGGGTTAATTTTGACCCAGGAGTTTTTAGTGTGTAATTACCCGTTCACAGCTTTGTCTCTTTCACTACCTTCCACTTAATAAGAGGAGCATCCTAAACATACATGTCAATGCTGCACTGTATAATTAACATGATGTTCAAGTGGAGATCTCTTAGAAGTTTTGATTCAAGGAGATTTGTGTTTAGTTGACAGCTTCTTTACTCTTGAGGGATGAAAAAAGTGTCATAGCTGTGTCATGAATCTTGGTCTGCTCTTTCATTATTTCTTCATAACTTGAGAATCATCCTAATGCCTAAAAAAATCCATCAGGGAGATAACCCTAGCTGGTCTAATGAGTCTCCATTTCAGCTCCACATTAAGATGCTAGGCTCAGAATTTGGTGGAAACAACATGAAAGCATGGATCCATCCTGCCTTGGACGAAGGCTTCAGGCTGTTGCTGCTGTAATGGTGTGGGGGAGGTTTTCTTGGCCCACTTTGGGCCCCTTAGTACCAATGTGGCGGTTTAACCACCACAGCTTACCTGAGTATTACAGTTTTTCTCAATTGCTAAAACACTAAATCCCATTCTCAAAGTCAATTTTTCAGAAGCCTAAACCAAGGTATCAAATCAGTCCCCTTGTGATCAAAACCTAAAGCATGTTTCACATCACTGGCGCTGCTTGCAAACACATTTGCATTGTGATGCACTTGCTGTGCAAAATGGTGAACACATGCTGCACACTTTGATCACAACTAAGACACAGTTGTCATCAGATAAACAGTGACTCAAAATTGATTTCACCTTTGGTGATGATGAGGGAACCAATATAAACCACTTGAGGAAGCTGTGGGAGGTCAAGATTTTGCAATGGATAGAGGAAATAGAGAGGAAGAGTATGCATAAGAGGTGGTCACAGAGATGGTTGAGGATGGGGACGTGGAAGGGGCTAAAATTAGGTGCGATGCAGAGCCTTTATTTCAGATGAAATCCATGCAACTGTGAACGACCATGTTATAGTATTACCTCCACCAAGGAGGCTATGCTTTTGGTAGCGCTGGTTTGTCTATCTGTCTGTCTGTCAGCAACTTTGTGGAAAAAGTTCTGGACGGATTGACCTGAAATTTTCATCAGCCATGAGCCTTAGCCAAAGGACGAACCCATTACATTTTGGTGATGATCCAGATCACCTTCTGGATCTTTATAAGGATTCTTTATCACTGTGAGATCTGCTTGGCAGAGGTCTGCGCTCTCCGAGTGCTTTTCTAGTACTTTATATTATGAGTTCTCTGAGTTGTGACATGATGCATTTGGCCTGATGTAAATTAAAAAAAAAAAAACATTTTGACAGTATGATGTTCTGAGAACTCTGTTTTCCTTTTTTCCTTCTAGTGTTTCCTGATTGCTCTGTAGTGTTCTACATTTTGCTGTGCTTGGGGCATGATTTGACAATAGTGTCACTTTTTGAGGCCAGGTGATGCTGTTTTGAGTCAATAACTTCCTTTTGCAGCAAGAAGCAGAGATTTGGGGAAAGTAGTTTGAGTTATGGGATTAGTGTTTAAAGTTGTGAAAAACTGAGGGGACATTTCAAAAATAGTGTTTTAGCAATTGAGAAAAACTGTATTGTCCATCCCTTTATGGCCACAGTGGAGCATCTTCTGATGCTACTTCCAGCAGGATAATGCACCATGTCATGAAGCTCACATCACCCCCACCTGCTTTCTGGAACATGACACGTCACTGACACCACCGTTGCTTTCACTACCACATCTTTTCAACCTCCTTCTGCAGCCATTTTCAGTTGAACTAATGTTTCATGTTTTTGATGTTGCCTTTGTTCGGTATCACGTCTATCACTACTGCTTTTTACTGCAGTTTGTCAACTGTCACGATGACTGGTTGGTTGGATTTGGATGTCCCACAATATCCAAACTTCTTCATTTTCCACCACCTTAGAGGGTTTCTCCCACCTTGGCCAACAGTTGGGTGAAACTGCCCTCTTCTTGGGATCCTTCATGATCGGGACTGTCTGACCATGTTTTCGCCGTTCGGATGGGTCCATTACAGTTTTTTTCGATTGTTAAAATGCATTTTTCAAAACTGGACTTTTTTTTTTTTCAAAACTGCAAACACAAAACTCCAAGCATCACACACAAATTGCCTAACCCTGGCATCACTTTGCAAAACAACTCTATGCCATCAAATCTCTGAACATGTTCACAAAATGGAATTCGAGTTTTCATACAGCCATATTTTCACATGACACACACATATTTCTTGAATAAACACAACTAAGCTTGTGGTTGAACACTATCAAGCATGTACAGAACACTGAAGAGCAAAATCGAAAAAACAATTATAGAAACAGAACATACTGAATCAATGACAATGCCCAATTCTCACATAGACAAACTTACAACATCACACAAATTTTCAGTTAAAACATTTTATTTCAAAAGTTTCCCCACCATTTAAGCATAAGCATCATAGACTATGGCAGTTTTCTAAAGGTAGTGGCTAATATGGTTGAAGGCTTGCTGATAATGGGCGCCGACCAGTGCATTGCCTTTGATTCCCTATTCAGCTGTTGGGTCGTTGGACCTGACGGGGAATCATTGAGATAGAATTCCCTACCCCTCTCCTTCTATGACCGTTGTCTCTGTTCTCCATTGCAAATCAAACAAAACAGAGGGTCAAGCCTCCTTTATATTGCAGTCTTTGGTTGCAAATTGCTCACCAGACCCAGAAGTTTAGAGATTTGAATATTTATGTGTTGTGGATTTATGCTTTGAGATTTTATGTGAGAAGTGTGTGCACACCTGAAAAATTGTGTGTTGTGTTTTGACAACAGGGTGATGTGAAATTGGCATCAGAGCGTGAAGAAAATATAAAAGGAAATCTAAAGTAGTAACAAATTGAGTCAAGCGATTGTGAACAGAAGTAAGGGTTGTGAAAATTGTGCCTAATTTTGCTTTTTGTGTTTAAGCAAAAAAAGAAAAAAAAAAAAAAAAAAAAAACCTAACAGCTGGTCCATTGGTACTGTTAGGCATTCTTCACACTTGAGGTTGTAGCTTGGATTTTTGCCACTATGATGATTATTGGTTGTTGTTTTGGGAGATTGCTGTGGTCAGCTCTTAGGTCCATAAATTCTATAACGGTGTTATGTGATGGCTCTGTCTCCCATGTACTCTACCAGTATTGCACAGTCTCAGATGGCCGAGCTTGCTACCCTGACACTGAGAATACGCTTTGATGGTTCTGTGGAGAACATTCTCTTTATCATGTTTCTGCTCTTTTGCTGCAGGTAACTAGTTTCCAGCACCTCCGGCATGAACATCTTGTTCTATTTCCACGAGAGATCTTTCTTCATAGCACCTTTTTGTAGTTCTGATAACTGGCTAATTGATCTCCGTGTTTCACTGATCCATCGGGGATAGTGTCCCTTGTATTGTTTGTCATCTCATAGCCAAGCATCTCTGAGATCACTGTTGCCATCAGCCTTGTGGTTTCTGTGATGTACTGTACATAAATATACTATGTACAGTAGCATTACATTCAGCAGAAATTATGAGGGTACTTTGTCCAGTAGCCTTAGCAAGAGGTTGCACAGTGCTCCAAGTGTCCATTTTATCTATGATCTTCTACCTCAGGTCAGTTTTTCTTGTATTCAGATTATTATTGGGGCTTTCAAATTTCACAGATGGTGAGGATAATGGTGTATTCCCGTCTTCGACTTCTATCCTGGTTCCCCGAGTCATAACATCTTTGTTGTACGATATTGACCTCTAGTCATGACAGAGGTCAAAAGCACAATTCAGTAGTCAGACGTTCTGACGCAGCTGCTCCTGTATAAACCAGGAATGCTGGCTGGTTAGAAATGCGTGTAAAATTATTTGCCACATGTGTTTGTTGACACTAGAACAGCTGTAGTGAGAACAGGATGCGCTATAACTGGCACATATTCAGCGGTTAATGTTCCCAGGTCGGCCTAAAAGAAAGCTCCTAACTGAAGAAAGAGGGTCCTCAAATGCACCGCTCCGACAGGGCGTCTCTCTCTCACCGCCGGTCTTCAGCGTGGTGCTGAGGAAATCGAGACGACCTGTGGAGGACAGGCCGACCGTAACTCAACAGGCCGGTGAAACTGCAAGCTGAGCGGGCTGGTCAGGCAGAGCCGCCTTAAATTTTATGATCACACGCACAGCAAATTAAAAGAACATTAAAACCAAGCAAAGCAGCACAACCGCGACCACTTCATTATAAACCGAGAGAAGGGTTGCCCTGCGCTTCCGTCCACAACGTGCGTCCAGCCAGCGACCGCCTCTCCGTTGCTGTTCACTCGGCCCGCTGGATGTCCTCTGGTGACCCCACGACGGACTCCGCTCCGCACCGACCAGGATCTGCCCCTCCTGCCCACTTGATGCTCTCAGCGTCTGAGTACCTGCCACACCGCTTCTCAATCACACCCCTGGCTAGGGGTTGGGTTGCAATCTCATACAGCCCACTACCACTCCCAGGATCTCACATAGGCTACAGTCCGATCACTCCGTGATATTATGATACAAATACAGATATTATGAAAGTCACAGCCCTACATTGTACATGCTTCACTGTAATTCAATCGCTCAGTCGGCTACTGAGCTCAGACCGTGACCAGCAGAGACAACCATGTCACTGTTTGCAGCAGCAGAGCGTTATAATTCATTGTGGTGGTGATGATGATGATGTTGTGAATGTACAACAGGCTGGAGCCAACCATATTTAGCGCAATTCATTGTTTACGGGAAACGTTGAAAGAGCTACAGGCTAACAACTTAGCTCCAAGCACCACAGCACACGAGAGAAGTGGGTATAATGTGGAAGGCTGGAGCCAGGTCACACCAACCAATAGAAACACGTCTCTCATCCACCAGCGTAGGCCCCGCCCATCAACTGCACTTGACTTTGCAAGCAAAACTTTAGGATTTGCAAGCAAAAAGGACAGATTTGCAACCAAAAGTTTATAACGTGAAAGAATGTGCTGTTTCATATTTTTACTTTTCAATTGCAACCTGTTTTATTTTGATCTCAATTTTTTTTTGTTTGCCACCTTTTTTTTGCTCTCAAATCTCTTTTTTGATTTCAAATCTATTTTATTTGATTAAACGATAAAGAAACAAAATACTAATATATGAGTTAGTATGATGATAATATGTTGCTGAGATCAGGTTGCTGCAGAGGAGAAGTTACACAGACCAGCTGATATTAAAATATCTCCCTATTTAGGAGGGAGGGTGGCACCGCGCAGGGGTCCTTATTGTATTTATGGGGACAACTCTGATGGAATATTCGGTCCGTTTTTTGCCGCGATCGATGCAAATGTGTTGTAGGATCTCGCACCTCGTTCTCCAGATGTTGTGACACCTTCAAACAGCAGAAATAATCATAGTCATGGTTGAGCTGTTTCATGTCAGTAGCTGGGTTTCCATTACACTGTTTTCAGAAATAAAATCTATATTTCGAAATATTCGAAAAAGTACAAAAGTGACATGATAATAGCTGGGATAGGCTCCAGCAACCCCCGCGACCCTGAACTGGATAAGCGGTACAGAAAATGACTGACTGACTGACAAAAGTGATATGTTTCCATTGAATGGTATACGCCGTAACTCTGGTAAAATCCCGTCCCGCGAGACTCCACTTTGAGGAGGATGGAGATAGAAACATGTTGTGTTTTAGAGCTGCTGCTGCTCATCAGGAGATGAAAGCAGTGAATGATGATTCAGAGGTAAAGTCCGTATGTACTAGGGATGGGCATTAGCAAACATCTTTTTGATCGATTGTTGGGAGAATTCACAATCAATTATCGATTAAACATTAAAGATCTCCATCCACTGAAAACCAGTTTAACTTGCTCCTTTTTAAATATGGAGGGTCACCCCTAGTTACATACACATGCTTGCAAGTGGTGCGTCACCTCCACTGGCTGTTTCCTATTCATAGAAGCAATAAAGAGAAGGGAGCAAAATCAGGAAAAGTTTCCCTTCCACGTCACTTCGAAAAGGGTGTCGCCCACGTGGGTTTATACCCGCCCATGGGAAGGCAGGTAACCCTCCCCTCCGCACTAGAAGTGAAGACAGCGCGACTGTCGCTGCAGAGTTGAGAAGCTAAGTTAGCTAACTGTTTACTATCATGGCAGAACAAACTCGTTCGTGTGCTCTGTTACACACACAGAGTGGAGGGAGGAGGTTCCTTCATACATTCATGGCAGGGAGCCAATCAGAGACGCCTCATTTTTCGCGTCACGGATATTCATAAGAAGGACCGGAAAAGCCTGTCATTGGACCACAAGCCACTCTTCTAGCATACAAATACAGCTGGAAACAAAGCAACTAGAGGGTTTTTTTTAGACAGAAATGACACATAATGCATTCAATAATAATGGCGAACACAGCAATATTAATGAAATGACGATGGAAGTAAATCTTTAAGAAATGCATGTTCAAAAAATGGTTACACATACCACAGGCAGACTGTTTTGTTTCCCCTGAAATACATATTTATTTCAACTCCCCACTGTAACTGCCTCAATAATCTTGGTCAGAAGGTGAGGTAATGCCGTGCTGTTAAAGTGGTCCAAACAGTGTGTTGTTATGGCAACGCTAGCTGCTGTGACTAACTTGTTTAGCAGCTCCTGCTTTCGCTTCTCGTGTTTCAATGAGCCTGGTGATGATGGAAGGAAAGTCAAGGAAACTGATATGGTTCGAGTAAATTCATCAAATCTGGTAAACCTTTCTCACTTCTGGGCAACATATCCACTAAAATCATTTTACAGATTCACTCCGTGATTTTGTCTGCCTGCTTTGCATCACAGCTCCTCCGGCTTCAGACTGAGACAAAGGTGATTGAACGGAGGATTCATTACCTTTAAGCTCAGTCTGTTCAGCGTTTGTTAAATGGTTCATCATGGAAGTTGTTGTCGAGTTGTTTTTATAAAACCTGTTGTAGTATTTATAATTTGAGGTGTTATTTTCTAGCGCAAAATGGTCCCACACCAGACTTTGCCCTGCTCACTTCATGTTTTAATCGAGTCTTCTTTCACCTGAGTGAGGGAAGACGGCATCTCGCAGGCGGCTTTCTCTGCTGTCTTTAGACTACATCGCCCCCCGCTGGTAGAATGTTTTATTACCGCCACATAGTGAAATTTATTACATAGCTTTAAGACGTACACTACATGAATGAACAGTGTTTTATAACACTGTCGGATTATCGAAAAAAAATGACGTTATCCAAAAATTCTTAACGATCAATTATCGATCATTGATTAATTGTGCCCATCCCTAGTATGTACAGAGCCTCTGATCATATCAGCAGGGAAAAACACTCTTGGCGACTTCCAGGACAGACGGCCAAAACACAAATTAAGAACCCCTCAGGATCAACTTCTGGAGTGTGGATGGCATTTCTTGTTCTTGTATTCCACTTTTATCCGGCACCAGTTCCTGACTGATGTTGTGATGCAGCTGTTGATACGAAGGTGCAGTCATACAATGTTATCCATGGTCACGTTTTATTAAATTTTGGTGACATTTAATTAACTAATTAATCAATTGATTGATTAATTATGTGGGAACGAGATAACCGAATTGTGGTGTTACAAATGTGTGCAAACAACATAAACAGCTCGTGGCCAATCATTAATACATGAAGAACTTAAACAATCTTCATCTTGTCCAAAATGAACTCAGCTTGCTGAGTTACGGCGATTTGGGGATTTTTCACATATGTGACTGATAAAACTTCCCCCATCACTCCGATTTCACAGTTAATGCTTGTAAATGATCATATTCATCATGATTAAGAAGCAATAACTGGATTTTTACTACCCTACGTCACGCCTGGTGGCGTGTAATTGCAAAAAAAAGTGTTCCCATTACACTTATGCGAAAAACTGCTTGATCAAAACATCAGAATTTACGCTTCATGAAGGTGTAAATACTTTTTTTGCGTTAATTGAGAGTTTTTTCAAAATGTAGGTGTTTCCATTAGGTGTTTTTAATTTCAGTATTTAGGTTTTGCACAATTCCAGATGTAATGGAAACCCAGCTAGTGACACGCTGGTGGAAATCACTATGAATTGCTGTGATGTGAATAGCAACCGGAAATGTCAACACAACCGGCACCACCCTTGAAGTCCCCAAAATAAGGTAAATATCATCAAGTTTGCCTCTGTGTACCAGCCTGACACCATGTAAAATAAAAAGAGATGGATTTTGCTTTAAGATATTGGTTAAAATAATATGTTGAGAATCAG
This sequence comes from Atherinomorus stipes, assembly GCA_023101725.1. NCBI lineage: Eukaryota > Metazoa > Chordata > Actinopteri > Atheriniformes > Atherinidae > Atherinomorus > Atherinomorus stipes. Next base: position 19,571 of record JALJCO010005873.1, read on the forward strand.
AAATTAATCTGTTATTCCCATAAAAACACTCACAAGTACTGAAAACTGGTACAGCTGGGTACCGGTACCGATTCCCAGGTACCAGAAGTTGGTACCGTATCGGTTCAAATGTTAAAGGTACCCATCCGTATTTAATGCTTTGAGCCACTTTCTGCCACCATACTGTTGCATATTATTCAGCACTCAGGACTTTATGGTGTGTTCGATTCAAACTCTTAAGTCATTTATTTCGCGTTCCCAGTCAGAAATACAAAGAAATACCCAAATGCCCTTTATATATTCAAATACCCTACACCGCTGTCAATGTATATTTTAATGGGTTTATTTTTTGGTTTAGTTTTTAAGTTCCTTTTCCAGTTTTACAGATGGACAGTAATGGCTCAGCCTTCTGTTGTATTGCCAGTTAATGTTTAAAAGCTTATGGTGTTAGTTTATTTATGTTTCCTACAGATAATAATAATAATGATAATAATGGATTTGATTTATATCGCGCTTTTCAAGGTGCTCAAAGTAGATCAATTATTCATTCTGTCCTCATTCATACATGGTGATGGTAAGCTACGTATGTAGCCACAGCTGCCCTGAGGCAGACTAACGGAAGCGTGGCAGCCACGCCTATGCCCTATGGCCCCTCCGGCCACCACCGGAACATTCACACACATTCATACACATTCATACACCAGTGGTGCTCCCACTGGAGGCAAGGAGGATTGAGTGTCTTACCCAAGGTCACAATGACAGATGGCTGGGGGATCAGGATTTGAACTCTTTAATAGTAGTGGGTCCGCTTGGTCCTGTTCTGGGTCGCTCCTTGCAGGTTTGAGTCTGCTTGGTGTGGGTCTTGCATGCTGGGGCTGAGCCGAATGGACTGGGAGCTGGGAGGACTTGAAGCTGTAGGGAGCTGACTTCTGAACTGGCTAATGTTCCCACCACACAAACCAGTTCCTATCTAACTGTTCTGCAGCATCTTTCATGTTTTCCACCGCTTTGATTAAACATGTAAATCAATGAGCCGACCGCGACTGCTTCTTCCTGTGATGTTATTTCATGGAGAGGCTAAATGCTAACGGCTAGCGAGTTAGGCCTCTTAAACATCGTCTGGTGGGCTTCTAACTGCACAAAACTACTTATTTTGTTTTTTGGATTGATGTATTGCAGAATTACTAGATGTTAAGGTCATGTCAGCAGCACTTAACATATTATGTTGTTCTATGTAAACAAACAGAGCAAGCAAAACATAAAGGTTATTGGCACCATCCATATTGGTTTTCCAACTTTTTCAACTTTGACAAAAGAAATGCACTCAGCTCGTACATGACGTAACTCCCAGATCTGACTTCCACCCTCCGAGTCAAATTGAACGCAGCATTGGTTAAAACATTTTGGGTTTTTGCTTTTCTGTGGAAGCTTTTGCTTGTGTTGCTTCTCCTGTTTGTTTAGATCAATTGTTTAGATTGAGAGGGAATCCCAAGAACCCCTCCATGCAGCACAGGAAAAATGCTGCTGTAAAGAGAAGCCCCGAGACAGAAAAAAGGTTGTGAAGTGTGGTTTTTGTCAGTCTGAGGATGCTTCAGGGCAGCGCAGCTCCGGGGATGTACATTATAAATATCAGGGGCAACAAAACAAGTCAGAAACAGAGTTTTAAAGGTTGGAAACTTATGCTGTGTTATTTTGAGACCAAAACTGTTTGGTTAGTTATGTTGTTGCGCAGCCTGTCATTTTGTTTTCTTGCCAAAATGACTGCAGTGTGATGAGACACCAATATCCACGGCCAAGGAATCCTTAAAAAGTTCCCACCTTCTTTTGGTTTGTTTTCACACTGAACTTTTCTCAGGCAGACCAAACCAATAATGTCCTGCAGATACAACAACTGCTTGTCAGAGATGACATTCCCCTGAATGACCACCAGGTGCACCGTATGGGGGGAGTTAGGAAGATGCTGACTGTGGGGGGCACCAAAATGTATGGAAATGATTAAACCTTCATTTCAAATAATATATTCATATACATTTCAAACAGAGCAAGAACTTACAGCAGTAAAATAAATTACCTTTGCATTCTCACTGGTTTTTCAGCAGTAAACAGCAAAACAAAGCATGGATATATTGACCAACCAAACCTCGTGACAGTGCAAGACGTGGTTTGGTCCTCAGGAACTACCTCGGCGCATCAGTTCCCTGCCTGTCAGCAGCGATTTGCTGGTACGTGCTTTTACTGCCACATGCACTTCATTTGACAGAGTGACAGCGAATAAAACAATTGAACAAGAAAATGTGTAAATAAGCAGCAGTGTGGGGAAAAAAAAACAAAAAAAACATCCGCGGCCGAAGAATGCAGCGCCCCAGAAATCAAAGTATGATTTTCAAAAATGAACAGAAAGAAAGGAGAAAGAGAAGATTGAGGCGTGACCCAGTTTTTCAAGAAAAGTTTGTTGCCTGAGTATTTCAAATGAACCTGTTGAGTGAAATAAGCTAGCTATCTGCAGGCTATTAGTACTTAGTTAATCCTCCTCAAGGTGGAAGCGGAACACATAATTGATGATGTCGGGTACTGCTGTGTGTCTTTAACAGAAAATTATTGCAATGTTTTTCTTTTTTTCCCCCTCGTTTTTTTTTTTTTTTTTTTTTAAAGAAAATGAAGCCAGGACTCTCCAGCATTTGTAATGGGCTTATTATGTATCTGTAACTAACAGAGTCCAAGCAAATAAACCAGAAAGCTCATCAAGCTGAGAATTAACATTTACATAACCAGACCAGGTGAAATACCCAAGTCCTCAGAACATCATGTGCAATTAATTGTTTAGGAAGATTTTTATATTAGCTATCCTTGTCCCTCCTCAATCATAAGTAAACAGATGATCCACCAGCAGCAGCCCTACGTATCTCTTCAACCCCCCACCCCACCCCCTTTCCTGTCCCAGTGAAGACATTGAGCAACATTGTGTTCAGGGACATATCAGTTTGCATTATTACAGAGTCTGTGGGAATTTCTCTCTTTTATCATTCCAAAAAATAAGAATGAAAAATTTTTTTAATTAGAAAAAAAAATGAGAAGAAGTAACTAAAAAAAACAAACAAAAAAACAAATAAAAATGGCCTGTAGTTGTAGTTGTTTGTACTGAATACTTAACAGTTGAATGAAAACACTGAGTAGCCTCCAGCAGCCTGGATTACAATCAAAGTCAATATTTAAATAGTTCAGTTAGATTTTCACATTCAGATTGAATTACAGCAATTAAAAGACATCTCATGAAGGTCAATTTATTTGAGCAGCTTCAGCTGCACCATAAATACATCTACATGTTTGCAATCTACTGTAGTTGTGAGGTGTACACTGAGCTGTTGAGAAGTTATGTAATTAAATGATGTAATTTGTTGGTATATTATATAAATGTAACAATTGTTACATGCTTTGCTTAAATTTTTAAGAGCCAGGGCCATCAAGTTTGGCCAGAAAGAAGTATAGAAATGGAGGAAGAAGGGAAAGTCTGACAGTGCAAGTGGTGAGAATAAAGAAAAAGAGAGGTGCATGGACAGAGAAAGTGATGACAGACATGTTGAAGAAGATTTTGAGAACTTGTCCTCTCAGTCAGATGACCATCTCTTTCCTGTTAGGATAAATTTGCTTTGTTGGAATTTTACAATAAAAATACATTGAAACTGTAAATAATACTCTTTATATCAGTTTTGAATCTTGCATCAATTTTGGGGGGAGGAGGGCCCAATATCAATGGCTTTCATGGGGTCCCAAATTCCTGGCGGCGCCCCTGATAACCACCAACCAAAAAGAAGGAAGGAAATCCAGCTCATTTATTCCAGGACCCAAAATAACCAGTAGAGCAACAACAAATGTATCCAGTCTGGTTCCTGGTTTTACTTCGGTGTATAAACCCAACGCGGTTTTGACCAGAATGTGTCCAGTATGAGTGGCAGGACAGGCAGCCAGATTTCCACCATGTTGATCTTCATCACTTCCTCTCCTGGGTTCACTGGATGCTCCGTTTTCTTTCACGCTGCAAGCGAACTGGACCAGGGTTCACTTGCAGAGAAACGAGACCCCTGGTGGTCACGTGGACCAGAGTTTGCTTCCTTGGTCTGAACCAGACTGTGAATGAGTGTTCACACTGCTCCGAATGAACAGTACTCTCCATGGAAGCGAACCAAACAGCACCTGTATAAATGCACCCTTATTTTAATATATATTGAAATAGTTTTTCCATTCTTGTTATATTATTAAAGTATTTAAGTACAGGCCAAAGAGTGCACAACTCACTAATTCATGTGTGTAATAGCCCATCATATTTCAACAATATACTAATGGAGAAGAAAACCATCCTTGATTAACTCGGGTGTGTTTTTATTTGGAACGGGTGTGGAACTTTACCTCTGTATTTCACCCATCTGTTAGCTGCTAACACCAGGAGCAATGAGCAATTAAGCACACACAATAAAGACATTGAACAGTCAGCTGGAGCAGCGAGCAGGCGCAGGTGCAGTGCCCGGGGATCCAGTGTTTTCCATGAACATGGCGATAATTGTGTCGATTCTGTGGGCCTATTTTATTCAGTAAATAAACAAAAATATTACCACTGTGTAGTCCTGCTGGGCACAGAAATAAAGAAAAGGCTTCGGTGAGAATTTAGTAGCAGAAGTATTTCTTATTTTTGGTCTTACAGTAATGATTGATTAAAATTAATCAACGTTTTCCTGGAAATTGTGTCACATTAACCCAGTTAGGTCCCAACTTTGGGGGTAAAAAATGTTTTAAAGCTCTTTCTTCCTCTTCCAATGTGTGGTTAAATTCTTGAACAACTTGTGCAACCCCCCCACAGTAGCATCCATGTGAGGGCCGATGTTATATCTTGTGATCTCGTAGAGGGGTTTAAATGCAGCATTACTATATCTGACAGTAGCAGTGGTGACGAACACTGTGGCTGTCTGATAAATGGCTCACCCCAAAATAAGAAAAAAACAAGACGTTTCAGAAATAGACAGCAATCTGTTGTAATGCTGTAAAGGAAACATTGCGTGTGCAAACAAAATAACAAAAACGTCATTATTGACAAATGGACACATCCCTCTGGTCGACACACCAATCAGTCATTACACATAGTTGTCAGAGTTTTAGGTCAACAGTTATTGACCTCCAGCAACACTTTAATCACCACTTCAAGGAAATAAAATGACAACATATAAAGGGAGAGTTTCACATTAAACTGGAATAGATTTATATCTTCCTGTATTTCATTGTTCAGGAAGCAAACACCTTCTCATATCTTGAGAATAGGGGTGGGTGTTGGCAAACACTTCACGATATGATACGTATCACAATACGATACATATCATGATACACATCACAATGCTATGCACATCATGATACGATACACATGCACGATGCACATCATGACATAATACATCAAATCAAACTTTGTTTTTATAGCACTTTTCATGCATAGCAGCCTCTCAAAGTGCTTTACAAATTAAAAACAACACAAACACAACATTAAAGAATCCCTCAAGTTTATAATAAACACACAACAGACACAGATGCACACACTCTAGTATTAAAACCCCCCACCCCCTCCAAATAGGCTGTCTCAAAAGAATGAAAAATGTCTTGGCACCACATGAAGGAATGATATTCTGGTGGTCTGTCAACACCAGGTCCTACCTCAACCACTGTCACAAGGTTCGCCACCATGGTAACCATCCAGGTCCAGACACATCACAATCCGATACACATTACGATACGATACGATACATACAGTATAAAGATGCCATACACATCATGGTACGACACACATCACACTACGATACAAATCACACTATGATACAAATCACACTACGATACAAATCACGATACAATTTACAACACGGTACAATACATATCACGATACAATACATAATGGTGCATATAATTATACGATACACATCACGGTACGATGCACATCACGGTACAGTATGCATCGGAGTATGTTGTATATCACTATACATCATGCTGTGATACACGTTACGCAACAATACAAATAATGCTACGATTTATATCACGATACAATATGTATCACGATACGGTGCATATCATGATAGGATATGATACACATCACAATACAGTACAGTACATATCAGGATACAATACACATCGCGATGCGGTACACATCATGATGCAATGCACGTCATAATACAGTGCTTATCACAATACAGTGCATATCACGATACAAAACATATCACAATACAATATGTATCACGATAAGAAACACATCACAATATGTTACACATCATAAAAGGATGCCTGGGATACAATACAAAATTGTGATACTGTGAAACTGCGATATATTGCACTTCAGAGAAATTTAAAATGCAACTTGAAATAAAAGTTGTGCCTGTGTACATACATTGGATGACTTAGGGCGCATTCAGAAAGCATAGTCCGCGAGTCTCGGTCCGTTTGGGGACTCGGGCCAGTTGGGGGCGGGGGGTGGTCTTCCGGACCGAGATCGCAGTCATGTTGCACTATTGCCAAACGAGTCAAACGGGCCAAGAATGAGAATCTCAGGTGGCGCTGCTTTCGGATTCACGTAGGCGAGGAGCAAACGCACCTACAAGAAGGTTCTCACAACTTCTGTTCCCTCCTCAAAGCGACATTATTTTTGTGCGAGGAGCTGGATATGCTTTCATCAGATCAAATATTGATTAAAGCTTTTACTTCCTCGTAACTCCACGTCTGACCACGAGCCATCTTTATAAGTACCGCAGTCCCTCACGTGTGTTTGTTGTCGTAGCGTTTACCCACGTTGTCCAACGTTTGACCCACAATGCCAATGCAATTTGTAGTTCACTTCCTGTCTTTGGTTAACTTGAATCGGACCGAGACCTGCGTTTGCAGGCGGACCGAGTCCAGGTGTTTGTTCCAGATCAGAGTTCGTTTGCTCATTCACAACTCCCCTAATGAAGCGGACTTTCCGAGCAAACGGACTCTGATTCGAATCAAAAAAGCTTTGTAAATGCGCCCTTAAACAACAAAGGGAGTCAAAATCAATTAAATTCTATTCATCCACATCCCATTTAATTAACTTGGACAGTTTTTTTGCCACTTGGATCGCATAATAAAACTTTACAATTGTCCCCCTGAACATAAATATTTCTCACTTTGGGAAAACCCAACTGAACAGATGTGCAAATAGAATAAATATAAAGTGCTTTTGAAAACAACATTACCACAGCTGAGCTGGAATAGTATAAATGTACACAAAATAATGTGGACACACATTTTATCTTGTACTTTCCACTGTGTGTAAAGTTGAACCTGAACCTGCAGATGCACGTAGATATCAGTGGAAAGCAGACTTTTCTACATGCTGGACTATTGTAAATAGAACAAACTCTCATGAGATTTTGTAATTGAACAATGAAATCTCATGACACTTCATTTGTGGAAATGTCGATACAGCGTTTTTTAATATTTATATGATATTGCAACATGAAATATGACAATATTTCAGTGTATCGGTATTTTGTCACACCCCTACTTGAGAGCTTTCCATGACTTTTCAAGGCCCCATAAAATTTCAGCCATTGTGTTTTTACAGTAAATCATATTGATACAGACGTTTTTATACAAGTCATATGGTTTAAACTGAGATTATGTTAAAAACAGATGCTAGGGACTGATTATCTGCTGTTGTTTGGCATGTCTTACTGAAAAAACATGTCCCCTGTAGCATATCAACAGCCTGCTCTACTATTTGGTAGAGCAAATATTTTAGGGACTACAATGAATTTTATGAAATAGTGGTGGAGATAAACCGTCTGAGCAACATCTACCACTTAGTTTGGGTAGTTGATGCTAAAATTAAGTGTTTACTTCTTACTATATTACTATGTGTCATCTCAACTATTAGTGAAATAACATCAAATCTTATTTTTATTGTCCAAATGGGAAAAAAATCCAATCATTTTTCTGCTGCTTTTTTCTCCTTAGTGCAAATGTTAAGAAGAAGGTGTTCTCTGGATGACGGCTCATGTTTCTGTAAACCCTATAGATGACATTCAGTTTAAACAGTAGATGGACATAACTGCAGTTTTTTTTAACCATATTTTTGGATCAATTATTCATTGATGCATCTGTTGATGTTGTCTTAAAACAATGAAAAAGGCAATATAAAACAAACTATCTCATGTATATGCAAAGGTGTAAACTGAATTTTAATCATGGAATTTTACAGTGAATTTTTCACAGAATATTGCCATTTTTCTTTTGTTGTTTTTACAGGTTCTGAGAATGTAAACTCAAGATGTCAAATTATCAGATAAAGCCAAAAACAAGATTTTTCCCTCAACCAGCTTTATAAACATTTCTGGACAGTCAGAACAGGCTTCAGGCTTCCCTCCAATACTACAGTTTCATGGCACACTGCTTTCCAAGAATAAAATTCACTCCCTGAAAATTAAAGTTGTGTTAAATGTCAAATGTCTTGTCAGAAACACTAGAGAAGTGTATTTATCCAGTCTTAGTCACAGCAAGGTGGACATTCAGGCTGTCACTAAATGACTCATGTGGGTAGATTTCGTGGGAGGAGCTGGCATTCAGTAAGTCAAGCAAGACACGATGAACCTTAAAGGTCACTTCATCATACAAGTGTGTATCAGCACTGTGTGTAATGTGTGTAATCCACAAGTGTGAAAGACTCAATCTGGCGCTCTGCAGCTGATGAGTTGTGGCCAGAAGGGATCAGTAATGGTCAAGAGACCTCTCTGATGAAGAGGCTTTTTGCTATGAGGAGAAACGTAATCAGAAATCACTTCACATGAAGTCAGACTGGATGGAAAAAAAGGAAAAAAAAACAGTCAAGAGTGCTCTGATTTCTTATAATGGGAAGGGTAATGAAATCCTCAGCCACTTCAAATCACTTCAAACACACTGCATTAAAACACACATTAGCACAATGTTTTCAGCCAGAGCATCGGTGCTCGTTAATGTTGCTTTGATTAAAGCTCAATATTACAAGAACACAAGTGCAGCTCCACATTCGGTCATTTCACATATGATCAGTTATATGTGTGGGTCATGTGGATTTCATCAACACATGCAAAACAAACAGCTCCTCAGTCAGCTGGGGTCTGTTGCATGAAGCAGGTTTAATGAAAACCCTGAGTTGTTTAACCCTGAAATTAGGGAAACTCTGAGTTTTTCACAAAGGTAGTAAACTAAACATAAACTCAAAGGAAAGAGGAGTAAGCTTGTTTCACAAAGAGGGGTACCTTAAACCCTTGGTCAGTTACCATAGTAACAGACTCTCTGAAACTAATCTTGTTGGGAGCAGATTAATGTGGAGAAACCTTGAGTTTCTCGCTGTCTCCGCCCTCTTTCAGCCATACTCGCTGTTACGTCTCCTCATTCAATCATTCAGTCAGCGGTGAGTTTTGGCTGCTGCTGTCTCCAATAAAACATGTTAAAATAAATCAGAATTGGTAGGTTATAGAGGTGTCCTTTTGATAATGATTTCATGGATGAAGATGCAACATGACTGCGTGGAGAACTAAGCATTCAGAGATTGTTATCAGACGATGTACTTTCATTTCCCGACAGTTGTCATTTCTGGCATTACAGTTTCACATCACAGTCAATTATCCACATACACAAGCTGATCTGTCCGTACATTTATAATATACACCGGCCATATGTGACAGTAGGAGGGCCTGTCTCTCTGTCTCTGACAGATGGTTTGCCCCGATTAGCCTACTTGATTTTAGAACTGTGTCTCTGGGTGACAAGGTGCATGTCAGTCATGTAGTAAGCTGGGGTTCAATCCCAAGTGGGACTTTTCCAAGTAGCCATATGCTTTACCCTCAAAACAGACAGGCTATTTATTTCCCTGCATTTTTTTGCAAATAGATTTTTTTTCTTTCATTGGAGATGCAGGTCATTTGAGAAATGCGACAATTATATATCATCTTAATGCTGCCGACAAGAGCACTTCTACTCCGCGGGATTACATCTAAGTTAAATAAATAAAAAGTACAGAGTTGGATATGAACATCAGCCTCCTGGGCGGAAGGCAGGTGCGCAAACCATTTGACCGAACAGGCATCCATAAACAAAACCATTTGGACTCATACTGACAGGATTCTAGACCGTCATACTACCATCAAATGGTTCAACCCTTATTTACAATCATCATTGTGATTGTAAAGGACAGCAGTTAAACTTAAATTGTCTCCCACGCCATCATTCTTTTTTTTTTTTTTTTTTGCAGGAGCAGTTCAAACTCACCATATCAGGCTTTAGATATTATAGTTCCATTCAATGGCGAAAGCAGCCCTTCCCTGATGTCTACGTTGCCATGGTGACTTGTCAAATCAGGCCTCCATTGATGCTGCCTTTTTATCATGGTAGCACACGTGTAAAACCCCGGGTTGAATTACCCTGAGTTGATTAAACCAGCTCAAATCAGCTGTTCTGGGACAGAAAACTCAGAATTTTGTATCTCCGAGTGGATCAACTCTGAGTTCAGGGTTACACTCAGAGTTTGTTGAACCTGCTTTGTGAAACAGACCCCTGGTCTTCACCTTTGACAGATTCTTAAAACTGTCCTAAACACTGTATGATAGTTGACCTGTCCTTGCTTGATGTGCTCTGATCTGAGGTTGAGGTTGTGCCTCTCATTGCTTGTGAAACGTCACAAGCAATCAATAAAGTATGAAGAGAAACACAGTTTTCTAAAAGTCAAACATAAAAGGTACATGCACGCATGTTCTGAGTTGGAATATGAGGCCACATCTGGAGATGACACCATTCGTCCATCCATCCATCCATCCATCCATCCATCCATCCATCCATCCATCCATCCATCCATCCATCCATCCATCCACTCATCCATCCATCCATCCATCCATCACCAAGTGCAATACAAAGTGTGGGATGCAGTGGTGTAAAGCAGCCGCCACTGGTCTCTAGAGCAGTGGAGGCGTTCTCTGGAGGGACCAATCATGTTTGCGAGGGATCTCAAAACCTGGAGAATCCCTGAAAAATTACATTTGGTGCCCAAGTATCAGAAACCGCTTCTGAACTTGTTGCAAACACAAACCAGTCCCTGGTAGAGAAACAACCTAAGACTAAGGAACTGGGATCAGAGAATCTGTCAGAATCTGAAAATCTGAATTATCATCCAATATCATTCGGAGGCCCGGGATGTGAAATCCCAGCTGAACTCGCAAACGCAAATCAGCCCCATCATCAGGTTGAGAAAGAAACATCTAAACATCCCAAAGAAGAGATTCAGACGGATGCTACAGAGGTTTGCAAGAAATCTGAAAATCTGGGAAATCCCTAGAAAATAACATTCGGCGGCCCTGGGGTTCAGAAATCCCAGCTGAACTCCTTACAGACACAAACCAGTCCAGGAAGACTGAGAAACACCAGAAGATGAAAGGAGAACTTGACAGAGATCAAAGGAAAACCAAACAACATGAGAGGATTAGGAGACGTAAACCTTTGCCACCTGAAGTGCCCTATCCTCAGGCACCGAACTTTGCTAAAACTTTATCAGTGAATTCAGGCAACCTGAATCCCCTAATAACATTCGGAGGCCCAGGATCTGAAATCCCAGTTGAACTCATTTCAGAACCAGCACAAGTTCAGCTTGAGGAGGCCCCCAGTTATCCATCATCAGAGACTGAAGTCGCTGATTCACTGCCTGGAAACCCAGATCAGTCCTGTCATCAGGCAGAGTCAAACATCTTAACATCCAACAGATGTGAGACAGGAAGACAACACGAAGGCTGAGCGGGACAATCCTGAGACGGTTTTATCTGCACGGCCTCCAGTCAGAGAAGCTGACCAACATTTAGCTGCAACAGTAACTGAGACTGTTGTCCAAATGCCAGTTGCAGACCATAACTGAAGATCACGAGAGTCAGAAAGACACCATGACTGATGTTTGCAAGGGATCTCAAAACCTGGAGAATCACTGGAAAATTACATTTGGTGCCCCAGCATCAGAAACCCCTTCTGAATTTGTTTCAAACACAAACCATTCCCTGACAGAGAAACAGCCTAAGATCAAAGAACTGGGATCAGAGAATCCGTCAAAATCTGAACATCTGGACAATCATCCAATATCATTCGGAGGCCCGGGATATGAAATCCCAGTTGAACTCATTTCAGAACCTGTGGTTCTAACAAACCCAGTTCAGCTTGAGGAGACCTCCAGTCATCCATCATCAGAGACTGAACTCACTGCCTGGAAACCCAGATCAGTCCTGTCATCAGGCAGAAAGTCAAACATCTAAACATCACATAGACAGGAATCAGACAGACCGATGCCTGGAGAATCCCCCAATAACACCTGGAATCCCAGGATCAGAGATCCCTCCAGAATCTGTGATTCCAATGCCACCAACAGAGCCACAGCCTGAATCGGCACCTCCAGCTAAAGATTCACATCCGATCCTAAAATTTCTGCTGGCCAAAAACCCAACGAGTCAACAGACTGTCAACCCTGTTGCCAAACAGAGCAACCCTCACAGCTCAGGTCCGCTGACAATCCTGGAACACCAACTTCATCAAGTCCTGGCTGACAAGGATTAGAAGATCTCAGCTCTGCAGAAAGAAATTGAGAAACTGCTCAATGAGCTGCAGGAAATGTTTTTCAGGTCCACAAAAGCAAGATCATGCAGTCGTTAGCGTCTAAGCAGTTGCAGAAACTGGAGGCAGAACTGCCGGAGGAGAAACTGAACAAAGAATCTGCTGAAACGTCTTCATCTGAGCTGCAATGTGAAACGGACAAAGCCAAGACTGAACTGAGTCAGGTTTACATCCAGCTCCAGGATCAACAACAGCGCACCTCTGAGGAGAAAATGGCTCTCATGGCTGAAGTGAAGACGCTGAAACAACATTTTAGATCTCAAAAATCCATCTATGAGAAGGAGACGGCCATTCTGTACACCAGACTGAAGAAGGAACATCAACTACATGCAGATGTCTCCAGCACAGTCATTCAGCTGGAAGCAGCTCTCGCTGCTGAGAGTCAATTATCCACATACACAAGCTGATCTGTCCGTACATTTATAATATCACCGGCCATATGTGACAGTAGGAGGGCCTGTCTCTCTGTCTCTGACAGATTAGCTGATTAGCCTACTTGATTTTAGAACTGTGTCTCTGGGTGACAAGGTGCATGTCAGTCATGTGGTAAGCTGGGGTTCAATCCCAAGTGGGACTTTTCCATGTAGCCATATGCTTTACCCTCAAAGCAGACAGGCTACTGTTTATTTCCCTGCATTTTTTTGCAAATAGATTTTTTTTTCTTTCATTGGAGATGCAGGTCATTTGAGAAATAGGACAATTATATATCATCTTAATGCTGCCGACAAGAGCACTTCTACTCCGCGGGATTACATCTAAGTTAAATAAATAAAAAGTACAGAGTTGGATATGAACATCAGCCTCCTGGGCGGAAGGCAGGTGCGCAAACCATTTGACCGAACAGGCATCCATAAACAAAACCATTTGGACTCATACTGACAGGATTCTAGACCGTCATACTACCATCAAATGATTCAACCCTTATTTACAATCATCATTGTGATTGTAAAGGACAGCAGTTAAACTTAAATTGTCTCCCACGCCATCATTCTTTTTTTTTTTTTTTTTTGCAGGAGCAGTTCAAACTCGGCATATCAGGCTTTAGATATTATAGTTCCATTCAATGGCGAAAGCAGCCCTTCCCTGATGTCTACGTTGCCATGGTGACTTGTCAAATCAGGCCTCCATTGATGCTGCCTTTTTATCATGGTAGCACACGTGTAAAACCCCGGGTTGAATTACCCTGAGTTGATTAAACCAGCTCAAATCAGCTGTTCTGGGACAGAAAACTCAGAATTTTGTATCTCCGAGTGGATCAACTCTGAGTTCAGGGTTACACTCAGAGTTTGTTGAACCTGCTTTGTGAAACAGACCCCTGGTCTTCACCTTTGACAGATTCTTAAAACTGTCCTAAACACTGTATGATAGTTGACCTGTCCTTGCTTGATGTGCTCTGATCTGAGGTTGAGGACGAGCTGCTGAGAGGACGAGGGTATCGAGAGCCGAGACCTGCTTGGCCCAGGAGGTGGAGAACACCTCCAGAATAAGGTCTGCTTTTTTGACGCCCAGGAAAGACTTGCCGAACAGGAACACTGATGGGAGCAGCACAAGAACTGCCTCCTGGTTGAGCAGCGAGAAACGAATGTCTCCACAGAAAGATCTGTGATGGATTCGGACCAGGAGCAGCAATGGCAAGATGAGAAGTCAGAGCTTCTGGAAAAAAATATCTTCTCTGAAAAAAAACTTAAGAAAGACCCAGAAAAAGACAGAAAACTGTACAGAGAGAGCTTACTGAGGAGAATTCAGAACCTAGAACAAACATTTGTCCAAAGAACAAACCAAAGAGACTTCGGAGTCAGAGAAAGAACCTGAGAACCAGGAGAGGCAATCTTCTCTGAAAAAGTCTCAAGAAGACAAAGACAGAAACGTCTCTAGAGAGAGCTTACTGAGAAAGATTCAGAATCTAGAACACCTGATGGTACCAGCAGAACCAACCAAAGAGACAACGGAGTTGGACAGAGAACCTGGAGACCAGGAGAGGCAGTCTTCTCTGAAAAAGTCTCAAGAAGACAAAGAAAAAGACAGAAAACTGTCCAGAGGGAGCTTACTGAAGAAGATTCAGAATCAAGAAGATCTGACGTCAACAAAAGAACAATCCAAAGAGATGTCTGCAAAGACAGACATCTCTCTGCGCTGGACGCTGAGAAACATCTTCCTCAAACAGGAAGAAATCTCCTCATCATCTTCTAAGATCATGGAGTAATTTCATCCCCACACTGAGGTCAGACGGCTAAGCAACTCATCCAGATCTGGAGAAGTTTCTTCTCACCTTAGCCCAATTCTAACTCTGACCATATTATCTCATCAGTCTTAAATTAGTTTACCTTCTCCCCTTATCTCTTTCCTTTCACCCCCACTGGGCACTTCTTGGTTGAGAAGATGTTGAAGAGATGTCCAAATTGATTTGCTGATATCTGTCAGTATAGTTTTCACTCTCAGATCAGAGTACTTTAGGGTTATAAAGGATTGCCACTAGGATGGTACCCTCAAAGGTACTACTGTTGTATCCTCAACAGTGCGGCCTGTACTTTCTGAGGACCAGATAGTCCCTGAGGAACAGTATTGGTCCTTATAAGGTATTAACTGATCTGTTAAGGGTACAATGTACCATTGAGGGTTCCCTTCCAGTGACAATCCTTTTTACCCCTAAAGAGACAATTAGAGTTTTATTTTCTGAGAGTGTGGAGGTTTAGTTCAACAAAAGACATTTAATGTCTGAGATGCATCTCTGGAACATTGATGTTCATAAAGATGTTCCAGATAATTGTACCTTTAGAGGTATAAATGATTCTCACTGGGGTGGTTCCCTCAAAGGTTCTGCTGCTGACCTCAGAAGTGCAGGAGAACCTTATAAAGATCAGACGCCCCCAGGGGTATAGTAGTGGTCTTTATAAGGGACAAACTGTAGTCTTAAGAGTAAACAGCAGTACCTTTAATGGTGCTTCCCCAGTGACAATCCTTTGCTGACATCCAGACTACAACTCTTTATTTTCAACCAAGAATCAGCTCTAGTGCTCATTGGGTCTTTTTACTTCATCCTTTTCCTAACCCTCACCTCTCTTTTATCTTTCCTACTATCCTATCCCCCTCCAGGGCTGCCACCTTATCGTGGTGGAGGGCTTTGCGTGTTCTGAGGATCCTAGATAATATGTTGTTTGGGGCTAGATTATGCCCCTGGTAGGGTCACCCATGGCAAACAGGTTACTAGGGGAGGGACCAGACAAAGCGCAGCCCAAAGACCCCTAATGGAGAAAAGCATTATCGGAGCCAAGTGTCCCTCGCCTGGATGCGGCTCACCGGGGCCCCCCTCTGGAGCCAGTTCTAGAGGTGGGGTGCGGAGGCGAGCCCCTGGAGGTCGGACTTCTGCCCATGTGGCCCAGTCGGGCTCAGCCCGAAAGGTTGACATGGGCCCCCCTTCTTGTGGACCCACCATCCGTGAGAGGAGCAATAGGCGTCAGGTGCACTGTAAGTTGGGGGGCGGGGAGACCCTGGCGGTCCGACCTCCAGCTGCAGAAGCTAGCTGTAGGGACGTGGAATGTCACCTCTCTGGTTGGAAAGGAGCCTGAGCTGGTGCGCGACGTTGAGCAGTTCAAATGAGAAATAGTTGGACTCACCTCGACGCACAGCTTAGGCTCTGGAAACATCATTATGAGAGGGGTTGGACCTTGTTCCACTCTGGAGTTGCTCCCGATGAGAGGCGCCAAGCAGGTGTGGGCATACTCATTGCCTCCCTGCTTGGCGCCTGTACATTGGGGTTTACCCCAGTGGACAAGAAAGGGTAGCCTCCCTCCGACTCTGGATGGGAGGACGGGTCCTCCTGACTGTTGTTTGTGCCTATGAACCGAACGGCAGTTCAGAGTACCCCCCTTTCTGGAGTCCTTGGACGGTGTGTTGGAAAGCGCTCCGTCCGGAGACTCCATCGTTCTGCTGGGGGACCTCAATCCTCACGTGGGCAATGACAGTGAGACCTGGAGGGGCATGATTGGGAGGAACGGCCCCCCTGATCTGAACCCGAGTGGTGTTTTGTTGTTGGACTTCTGTGCTTGTCATGGATTGTCCATAACGAACACCATGTTCAGCCATAAGAGTGTCCACATGTCCACCTGCATCAGGACACCTTAGGCCACAGCTCAATGGTTGACTTTGTAGTCACGTCGTCGAACTTGCAGCCCCTTATCCTGGACGCTTGGATGAAGAGAGGGGCGGAGCTGTCCACTGATCACCACCTGGGGGTGAGTGGGAGAGGATGGTGGGGGAGGATGCTCGTCAGACCTGGCAGACCCAAACGTGTCGTGAGGGTCTGCTGGGAACATCTGGCAGAGTCCCCTGTCAGGGAGAGCTTTAACTCCCACCTCTGGGAGAGCTTCAATCATGTTCCGAGGGAGGCCCGGAAAGGGGGAAGCTGTGTACAGTCAACGTTGTGTATAGTGGGGATGGTGGGCTGCTGACCTCGACTTGGGACATTGTGGGTCGTTGGAAAGAATACTTCGAAGACTTCCTCAATCCCACCAACATGTCTTCCGAGGAGGAACCAGAGTTTGGGGACTCAGGGGTGGACTCTTCTGTCATCGGGGCTGAGGTCTCCAGGATAGTCAAAAAGCTCCTCGGTGGCCAGGACCCTGGGGAAGATGAGATCCACCCAGATTTACTTAAGGCTCTGGATGCTGTGGGGCTGTCTTGGCTGACACACCTCTGCAGCATTGCGTGGACATTGGGGGCAGTGCCTCTGGACTGGCAGACTGGGGTGGTGGTCTCCCTCTTCAAAAAGGGGGATGGGAGGGTGTGCTCCAACTTCAGGGGTGTCACACCCTGGTAAAGTCTATTCAGGGGTCCTGGAGAGGAGGGTCCATCGGATAGTCGAATCTCAGATTGAGAAGGAGCAGTGTGGAGCTTTACCTCTGTCACTGGCTGGAGACAAATATGCTAATCTCCACCCAGGAACGACCTGAATACACCAAAACAAAGGGAACAAAAAAACTATATACAGTCAGGGGAGAGGGAGTTACAAACAAAGTCACAGCCACACGAGAGTATAGGGCCAAAGGTGTGGATTGAGATGGATCTCACTTGCATATGTCTAGTGTTTATTTTCAGGGGGGAAACCCTGGATTCTACCTTTTAAAAATGTTGAAATTTGACAAATTTGACTGATTAGTATCATCAGGCTTGGATAAGAGCTATTGAGTATCTTCCATTTCCAAAAACTACCTAAGTGAAGCATGTGAGAAGTATTGGTCCAGAGCCCTGAGGAACTCCATGAGTTACAGGTGTGTGAGGAAGACTCATCTTTTACATTAACAACCTGAAATCTATCAGATAAATATGAGTTGAACCAGCCTGATCCAGTTACTTTATCCTCATAACATGTTCAAGCCTCTGTAGCAGAATGTTGTGATCAATGGTGTTGAATGCAGTGCTGGGATCCAGCAGGACTGGTACAGACCAGTCTGTTACCTGAGGCCATGAGGAGATGATTGGTAACCTTCACCAGGTCTGTCCATGTGCGGAGATGAGCTCTAAATCCTGACTGAAACTCTTCAAATAGATTTTTCTGTCTGTATACACATACTTCTGTGAAACAACGTTACCGAGAATTTTGTAAATAAAGGGGAGATTGGACATCAGGCTGCACAGCCTGTCGATTGACAGAAAACTAATTAACATCATCTGCACGTTATTCTCAAAGCCTTCTAATACTGTACACAATGGTCAATGATGGTATGTATTGATTTTTATATTCTTTTCTTATTTGATACAAAATCTCCTGGATATTAGAGAACACATAGATTCCAGGACAGAAGGACAGCACATCTGACCTTTGCTGCAATGACTGTGATGAATGTTAATGTTGTGCAAGTGTTCATATTTGCCAACCATTTTATTCCAGAGCTCTGAAATCCTGCAGTCGTTTTAGTTGGCGTTATTAAAACTAGAAGTGGTGGAGGAAATGCATTAGTGCTCAGATTGCTTTTTTGTAGTACCTAACACACTGCTCATGACTTTTAGAATTCAAGTACTCAGTTATTACATTTTCAAATAAGCAATCTTTACTTGTTGACATTTCCTCCTTGTCTGTGCCATTCAGCCATTCCTGCTCCTCAGCAGGCACAGTCCTGCACACATTAGCGTGCACATGCAGCTAACACGCCCACCAAAGAACAGAGAAAACAGGTTTTACATGGTGACATTTTTCACATTATTTTAAATTTGTAAGTGAAAAGATAAAAATATCAGAGTAAATCTGACATTGTGTCTAGATGATAGTGTCTCCCCAGAACTTTAAAGAAGCAGCTGCAGATTAAGCTAACTCTACAACACCAGTGATGAGACAGGGGTCTCTGCTGGGGTGAGGAAGCTCGTCAGCTGAGACGGAACAAACAAGTTACTGGTCATGTGGTGAGGTAAATGTTCATGACTACAGGATGTCTATTTGCTCTTGCCGCTACTCTTTTTGTGTACCTGTGGTATATGCTTCATGACGACCGTCGTCTGATTCCCTTCCAAAGCCCTTGCTTCTATTTTTGTAGTTTTGATCTGGGGAATTTGTGTTTAGGATTATTGTACCTTATCCCAATTTACTATGATCTTTCTACTTGGGATGCACTGATTCAATCTTCAGATCGGGACCAGCTCAGATATTGAAAAAAAATATCCTAGATTGGTAGATCAATTCAGTGTATTTCTATGCTACACGCTTAGAGTGTCATCACGCGTTACACAGCACATGGAGGCCGTTATATTTGTTTACAAAGGCCAGAGTCTCAGCTGATACTTGCTAGCCAGCTGCCGTGTTTCTCTCTGTCGCTGCTCAAAGTCCTGTGGTGGTCTGGTTTCCCACGTTTCGCGGGTAAAAATCCCACGTGTGCCGACTGGTCGCAGGGAGAATGGAAAAAACTGTTAAATCTTTTTGAACATGACAAGTTTTATACTGAAGGTATCCACCGGCGTCCAGTGCAGCGCATGGAAGAGAAGTATAGTTTTATTTCTATTTTTTCAGCTGTTTGGAAATGACCTCCATGTTAAAACATTGATGAAGTGTTTGTTTATTCAGCTGCTGTTGTCATGGATCTTTCATTTCGATTTTCACAGCAGTACTAAACTATTGTAATAAGATGATTTGCTTTTTGAATATATCTACCAACCAAAGTACTTTTTCTCAATTTCAGCTCCTTTATTAGGCCATTTATTTTAAATTGGATTTTAAATTTCTAATTGTACTGACTGAATCGTTTTAAAGAATTTTTGTTCTGTTTATTTTGACGTTTGACTGAGGAGGTCAGGCTGTTGTTTCCCCCCTCCTAGTTTTAGCCTTTTTACCTCCATCAAGGAGGTACTGTAATGTTTTCGGTAGCGTTGGTTAGATTGTCTGGTTGTCTGTCCGTCTGTCTGTCTGTCAGCAACTTTACGGACAAAATGCTGGACGGATTGACCTGAAATTTTCACCAGCCGTGTGTCTCAGCCCAAGGATGAACCCATTAAGTTTTGGTGGTGATCCGGATCACCTTCTGGATCCAGGAATGTTTTGAAGGATGCTTTATCATTGTAAGCTCCGTCATGTTGGAAAGGCTGTTAAGGTGTAAGCGCCCCCTTGTGATAAAAGTATGCAGCTGTGCTACTGAGCACATGATGTTAGGATGCAGAAATGAAACTTCTGAGCAGCAGTGAGCACGGGGAGAGAAGACTGTTGGACAGACTTCTAGCAGGTGAATATGGGGAACTGTGTGCATCTGTGAAGAACTGGAGGTAACTAGTTGTATTTCTGTCTGAACAGGATGTTTATTTAGCCTTTCATGTTATTTAGCTGATTTGCTTATTCAGAAGTGTTCCTCCATTCACCATGTTGCTTTTTATGCTGTTAAGCTAGCTGACCTGTTACATGCCAGTTACTGGAACTGTTAGCCTTGAACACATATGCATGTTTAGTCCTAAATGTAAGAGATTTATTAGTGATAATTAATACCTTCAATGTGTTTATTTGCCGAATGAATGTTCCTCATGTTTGTATTTCTGTGTTTATAGACCACCCTCGCTTCCATCCAGCATTCACCTTTATTAGTCTGGAATTCCTCACCTGTAAGCCTGTCGTTTGTTGCATTACTGTGCTGTTGTGATTAAGAGTGACCAGTAAAGACAGCTAAAGGTTGAATATGGAACACGGACAGAACAGCGACATCACGTGTGTCTAGGTTGTAGTTGCAGACGGCAACGGCAGAAAAACAACTCCAGCTGCTGGGATGCCAGGCTCGCTGCCGATACGCAAGTGACCAACAGCCTGCAGCATGTCCAACAAGTAACACAGAGGAGTTTATAACTGACAGCTAACGTTAGCAAACAAGCTAGCTTACCGATCCAGGAGGAAAGTCGCAAATTCTGTGTTTTGACTCAATGGAAAACGTTTATGTGGGTCCATTTAGTGAAGTCTTCACCTAAATTTCCTCCAGGTTTTGCTCTTCTCAGGTCACTCCTGCTCAGAAACAGATAACAATATCTCCAGGGCTCTGAAGCAGCTGCTTCACTCGTCGTCTCCACGGTTTTCCCCTGTACCAGCTAACTGTGCCCAAAATATTGTTTCCACACAGAGATCGTATTTGGCAACCCGCAACGGCGGCCTGTATTGGCTTACAAACGTAAAAAAAAAAATGCCATTATCGAACCCGTTAAAATTTATTTAGGCTAAATATTATTTTTCTAGGAAATGTTGTACTTTCATTCTGTACCCCCCCCCCAAAAAAAAAAAAAAAAAAAAAGTTCCATATTCCTTTAACTGGACAAGCGAGCCCTGTGTGTTCTGACCAACACCCCATGGTGAACCTCAACCCTCCTTACCAACGCCTGAACAGTCTCACAAGAACATCACCCTAATAGACCAAATGTTTGGAATTTTTGCATATAACTCCGATGGCCCGAGTGTTTGGTAAAAAAATTACAAGAAAGGATCTCAATGAGTTTTGTAATTTTTCGAAAGTTGATCCAGAGAAAATTGCAGATAGTACTATGATCCAGAACGCACAGAAATAAGGGAGTCTGCTTGGCGGAGGTCTGCGCTCTCCTAGTGCTAATCTAGTTAATCGTCTGTAATCAAGGTGTGAAGGAGATTTTAAGAGATGCAGTAAAAACATAGAAAACATCATCCACCCCACCCTTCAGTTTCCTTTCAAGTATAAAAGCCAGTTTTCCCCTTTATTTTCTTTTCATACTCCCTTCCCCTCATTTCCCTTTACACGTCAGTATTAAATATAACTTAGTAATACCCAAAGAACAATGATCAAGTATCAAGGGGAGCCTTATATCCTACGCTGTGCTTCCTTTGGCAAAGCAGTTTTTTTTTTTCAGCACAAGGCAGCCAGTTCATTACTCTGCTGTCATGATGCAGGGCAGGTTGAGTCCTAAGTAAACTAAAAGATAACTAAAGCAAACAAAAATTGGCAAAGGTGTTTTAATATTTGGCTATGCAAATGTACACTGAAAAGTTACTTCATTAGTGAATAACACGGTGATAAAAGTAACTTGTGCTGGGAGTAATCTCATCTGTTAATATTTAAAAGTACTGTGTGGCCAACACTGACCAACATAATCTAGTAAATGGTGAAGTATTACCATTCTTTTATCTGTAATTTCCCCAACTCTAGATTTCTCAGTCATTTAGATCATTTTAATGGCTCCAAAATTGTAGTTAATCATTTCTAGAGCTGATTTTACACCAGAGTCCCTTGATAACGCTGACTGGAGTTAAGTTCAGTAAAAGTCTGTTTATCTTTTGCTACTGGTTGCATCAGCTCGCCTGCTCCCAAATGGAGAGTCTTTGGAGACCTGATCAAAAATAGCAGCGGCCTCTTGCACTCCGCAGCAGCTTCTGCAATCACGGTTTGTTTCATAATAGTCATGTAAAACTCCACCTGCTAATTCAGACCTATTGTTCTGCAGCCATCCAAATTCTCAAGCATCTTTCTTCAGTTTCATTAATTTTCCTTGACTTTGAGTTACAGTACTGAATCTCTTTCATACATATTGCTTAATTGGTTGATTTTTGTTTCTGAGTACCAGCTGGCATAAGGTGCTGCCGAAAGACAATAAGTCTTGTAACGTTTTAAAGCACTGTTGAAAAGATGCTACTGTCACAGGGTGACACAACGGGTGCTGCCAGAAACTGGACTTCTGCACACTAGCTTGGTTTTAGCATGTTTTTTAGGGGGTTTTGTGTGTGGTTTTTAACTGGTTTTTATCTCCAAGCTAGTGGGAGCTTTTAATGAACGATTGGCAGCACCTGACTTAACTGGAAACGGCAGGTTTAAAAGCCGGTGTGGGGACAACAGAGGGGGACCAGAGAGAGCAGAGACAGGAGACTGGGAGCAGTTTGCGGGGGATGTTGGATCCCCTGGGCTGGGGGCTCAGGAGATGGTGGCGGCAGAGAAGCACGGCTCGGAAGTCGGAGGGCAGTCGCGGACCCAAGAAGAGGCCTACGGCCGAGGCGCAGCCACAAATGGTAGCGGCTGCCCAGGCCAGAGGAGCGGCTGTGGCCTCGGCTGCCACGGACCCGGTATGGAGACGAAGCAGCCAAGATGCCAACCTCGTTTTAGCCCATTTTAGTCATTTTATTTTATTTTGGACATTTTTTAGGTTATTTATTTTATTACATTTATTACTTTGGTACTTTTATTTATTTTTTTCTTTGATACAGATTTCATTGCTTTTACTTACTACCTGCTGGCGATGCCCTCTCTTCCTTTCACCTTCCTATTGCAGTTGTCACTACTTTAAAGAACGACCTTATGACACAACACTGATGTGCTGTCAGAGACCTGCTTGTGGGGCTGCAGTGGCGAACATTACCAATAAATGCCAGAAATTTCTCTAATTACAGTGTTTTCTACCACAAAGCTGATTATTTGGTGTTTTATTGTAGATATACAACACCGAACAATGGAAAGCAGATTTTTTAAAAACGGTGTTGCCAAAATTAAAAAAAGAGAAAAAAAGAAGGATATTCATCATAGGGAATTTACTTAAATGTAAATCTCTCTCCCTCTCTCTCACTCTCTCTACTGGAAATGGTCTTAATAATAACCTTTACAGAAAAACCACATGAATTTCACATGTGACCACATGTGGTTTACATGTGGAGCTCAGGTGGTTTTTCCGTAAGGGCACTTTTATAAATGTGCATGTTTTCTGTGTGTACATGTGGGTTCTCTCAGGATACCCTGGCTTTCTCCCACCATCCATGTTAGGAGTGTGAGTGGTTATCTGTCCTTGTTGGCCCTTTGATGGACCTGAGTTAGACAAAGCGGTACAGAAAACTAATCGGTAAACGTAAATAGTTCACACTCGACCGATATACCATGAATGTACGGTATTCATGTAGAATCATGGTAATTCCTCCACCTCAATCAGTTTACTGAAACAAAAGCTAACAGTGGTGGGTGTGCCACTGCATAACCAGATGGTAAAAAAGGTGAAATATTTGACTGAATGACTGTTTTGTTTGGCGCTTACCTGTCGATGAAAATGTTTATTCTCCGCCAATCGATGGAGTGTTGTCGTGTATAAGTATAGACCAATACATCGGCTGGATGATATTTAAGGCCAATATTTGCATTTTTTTTGTGGGGTGTGTTGGCTGATAGCCCCCCTCAGCATAATTTACAGACTTATACACACACCACATCCTTGCACTTCTATCTTCGTGAGGACATTCATTGACATAATGCATTACCTAGCCCCTTTCCCTAACCCTAACCACCACAACTGATTGCCTAAACCTAACCCTTGTCATAACCCTAACCAAAACCTAATTCTAACCTAAACTCTAAAATCAAATCTTGACCCTTAGAAATGGGTTTTTCTTCGGCTTTTTTCGTGAGGACCGGCCAAAATGTCCTCACTTTGTTGGTTAAAGACGCAAAACTGTCCTCATAATGTAGCAAGTACAGGAACACACACACACACACACACACACACACACACACACATAAATATATATATATACATTATTATTACAGCATAATTACAAATGCAGTATTGCCCCCCCCCCCAAATATTGGCAGGTTGTATCGGCCATGGGTTGAGGAGAAAATAACAATATCGGTCCTAACCATACCTTATTGTTTTCATATGGACCTCCTTCTGAAAGTTTAAGTTTAAGTTTATTTGTTTATATAGCCCTTTACAGTACCCATTGGATACACAAAGTGCTTTCAGCGGGTCTGAAAAGAGACAATGTTCATAAATTGTCTCGTTCATAAATAGTGTGGTGTAGTTTGGTTGTATGGGTCCATTTATAATAGAAACACACAACAGTGTACCGCACCGAACCAACCTGGACCGTACCAATCAGTGAAAACACCCTTTCAGTCACATATTTCTGCACCAAGATTTCATTTTTTGGCAAAGAAGTGGCTTTTTTAAATGTATCTGAAGGACACTTTGATTTATTCTTTGTCAGACCATAATTATTGTTTTCCCAGAAATGAAATGAATAATGGAAACCAAGGCCCCACAAAAAAGTGTTAGAAATACTCAACGAAAGAAGGACACTCAGATCAGTGAGAACACAAGCTTGACTTTTCAATTTCATTTTTTTTATAGGATAAACCCCTTGCGATGGACCATCTCATTTTCAAGGGGGTCCTAAATATTTTCCCACAAAAAACACAAAACAGACAAACAAGACAGATGCAGATGTACAAGCGAACAAATATGTTTGACAGTACAGATGTGGGCATGAAGAAGTTCTGTGTTTTTCTGCCAGAAGTGGTGGCTGAACGATTTGTTGCGTGAATACGTCATCACACACGGTGTCCAAACTTGGCGTGTGGAAACGTCCTTGTTCCGGGCGTTCATTTATGCTCTGAAATCGTTTCCCCTGGGCACACAGACGTTTCTCTGTGCGGCTGAATTAGCAGACAAGTCTCTGGTAAGTGGCTGGCAGTCGGCAGAAAAGGATAACTTTTTCATATCCGTATCTGTATATGTATATATTAGGGATGTGCACAACTAATCGATTATTCGATCAGTGGAAACGGCGCCAAAGTCAACGTTTATTTTTAAAAGTGGTTTGTTCTGAATTATGTTTCATTGAGCAGACACATGCTGCTGTATAGAGCGCTGGTCAAACAACAGTGTGGCCCCTTTATGAGAGAGTGATGACGTGCAGCACTGGGTCCAATCAGCTGGCGTGCTGCACTGTGAATGCCGGCGAGTCAGAGTGGGGGCAGCAGGAGGGAAGAGACGTCACAGCAGAGGGAGAAGCTGTGGGAAACTGTTTAGCGTGAATGTTTTCGCTGCTAGCTTCACCAGTAAACTCCACACGGCTCTTCTAGATCCAGCAGAGTCCGTGTCTGCTTCACTACAGTGGAGAGTTACCAGGGAGCGTCACCTCGCCTCTGCTGCAGGGATTTAACAGCTGTTTATGTCGGAGCTTTCACTATGGAGAGCAGCACAGATACTAAGCCATCATAAAAATGTTGCTTCTGGAGCAAAAAGACCAGACTAGAAGATGAGGAAAATAACTGGTTTTTATTGCCACTTAATGCTCCTGTGGGCGCAATGTTTACTTCATGTAGCATTATGCTAAGTATACACCAGCGCTACTAGCAGCCACAACATGAGCGCAAACAGTCCAGTTCAGTCCCAGCTCAGTCCCATCCTCCCCGATCCACTTTCTCAACTGTTCAGTAAAGCACACTAAAGCCACACAATGATAAAATAAAACAAACAAGATAAAAATAATGAAAAAAAAAATGGATGTATGGAACACACCCATTATATAAATACCATCTCACACATGTTTTAAGATTTTCCTTTGGGGATAAAAGTATTTTTTGTTTTATTATTGCTGACATCATGATGACGTCACGACTAATCGATTCATCGATTTTGATTGGCCTAGCTAGTTGACTTTGAAAATTACCTAAAATGCTCATCCCTAGTATATACACACACAAACATACAGACAAGACTGAAATTAATAAAAAATCAACAAATATACACACACAAAACCAATCAGACCATTCACACAATCACACAAACATCTCTAAAGTTATAACAAATGCTCAGTTACAAGTTAACACAATATTATGTCAAACAGTATAAGAAAAGAAAAGAGAAGAGAAAAATAATAAAGAGTCAAAAAACAATTACATACAAGCTTGACTTTTAAAGGGTAACTTTTCTTTTCTACTTAGTTTTTAGGAGTTTATACGTGCATTTACTCACTGGTAAAATTTCTGTGTCACTTTGACTCCTTTGGAAGATATAATGTTGAGTGGCCCTTCAGCGTACATCCATATAATGGGAGAGACGGGGCAGCCTCTAGATACTGGTACAGATCGTTCAAGTCTAGCTCGTTTGAGGAAACCCATGAGACTGTGTCCTCACCCTGTGTCCTCACCCTGTGTTCACACCGGACGCCTCCATTCCTCCATTTGGTCTAAGGTTTGGCAGGAAGAGGCATGATATCATATTATCATATTATCATAATTTTAAAAATGGAGGACTCAGCAGCGCGGTACTTAAAACATTCTTTTTTTATATTAGGAAATTGTTATAAACAGCTATCAGTAGGGGGCGCCTCACTGAGAAATTTACAAAAATTAATTAGAATTTGAATTTTAAAAAGAGTACCGTTGTGCATAAATAACCGCCTGCAGCAACATGTGCAAGTCTTAATAATGTGTGCACACGTTTATTAATTTTCAGGCTTATTAATTAATTTAGTTAATTAGTTTGCACAAAATTAAGCAGATGAGGACGTGGATTAAAGAAAGCAAGGGCACCAGCTCCACTCCTTAAGTACAAACTACATCATCATGTGCTCTGGTGTAATGACATAAGGCGGGGAAATATACTATAAATGACATGCCCCCAAGCCCCCCCCCATCCCAAAACCCCCAACTGCTTCCCTCCCACCACCACTACACTCATTTCACCTGTTAACAGCACAAGTCAAACCTCTAAAATCTTCTTTTTTTGATGATAATGCTTTCTGAATTAAGACAAACTGAGGACCTGGAAGCCTCTGAATGGGACGCATCACTCAGGATGTGTGTGAAAATAAAAGGATGGCACTTTCTGTGCAGAGCAGCTCACCCTTAAAGACAAATGTTTTCATACAAGATGCCAGAAGAAATCAGATCTGAAGGCGGCGGGTAATGAAGTTGAGCCGAGTTGGTATGAAGATAAACTGCAATATCTTTAAACCTATAGCAAAGGCTGTGAATAATACATCTCAGTTCCATATCTGAAAGTATCTATTGCATCAGTGCGGCTCCCCATTCTTGGCCAACATATTTCAAAACATTATTAAAGCTTTGTGAGACGGAGACAGATATTGGAGAAGAGGAATTGTGAAGAATGTTGAGGAGAGTGCGACACAGGAATGTAGATGAGTATGAATTATACTGACCTATATGTTGAGAGCTGCTTTTTTAGATGCACTGTGGCACTCGATTACTCAACCATCATCCAAAGGAAAAAAAAACAACTTTCATTCTTCTTATTTCTGTTGGATGAATCATGTCTGAGGAAAAAAAACTCTTTTGTTTTGTTTCTTCTCTTTAAAAGTTTTTGAGTGCTGCTTAATGAAAAGCCCTCATCCTTGGAAAGCAGTCTCATCGATGAAATGGTGTGAATGGTGTAAACCATATACCAGTACCACAGCAGCATCAGTATTTCTTTCAGTTCAGTTACAGCGTTTCTCTGCATTTGTCAGCATTTTGTTATTTATCATGAATGCAGTTCTAGTAAATGTGAAAAACCAGGGCAGATGCTGCCTTTTAACACAGCTCAGATTCATTCGTGTCACAATAAATCAGAAGTTCATCATCTCAGAGCACTTTGAAAAAAAAACCCAGTCCAATTTATCATAGTCCAATTATTATCCCATTACAAAAATCTATGATCCACATTAGTCTAATTTATAACTTTTGTGTAAACCAGTTAAAAAAAATAATTACCTGTCTACAGAAGCCAGTGGACTGGATCCAGTGTTTTCTGATTCACATCTCCACTCTGAGCTGCATGAAGAGACAGTGGAGAGGAAAAGCTCCATCAGAACCAGGAAGCAGAACCACCATCAGAACAAGAACAAGGAAGCAGATCCCTCAGTCTGGACCAGCTGGGGTTAAAATGGACAGACGAGTCCATAAGTTCAAGTTCACGTTTATTATTATAGCACATTTCCAACAAAATACAGCAAAAAAGATCGTTCAACAATAAGGAGAACATCCCAGCCCGAGTTTACCTTTTTATTCGAACACCTCCATTTTCCGTTATGTAGGTATCAACATCTCAAACAACCTTTCTTCTATTTATAAAGATAACTTTTTAAATTTAGTCAATCTACTTAAGTCTGACCTCAAGCGTTGGAATGTCCTCCCTCTATCCCTTCTAGGAAAAATAAATGCAGTAAAAATTAATGTAATCCCAAGATTTTTATTCCTTTTTTCAGTAGCATTACACTTTTTCGAAAAATAAAAGCGATATTTCTTAAATTTCTAAAAAGTACAATTGCGACATGTGTTTCCATTGAATGGTATAAGCTGTAATTCTGGTAAAATCCCGTCCCACTAGACTCCACTTTGAGGAGGATGGAGATAGAAACATGTTGTGTTTCAGAGCTGCTGCTGCTCATCAGAGATTAAAGCAGTGGATGATAATTCAGAGGTAAAGTCCGTATGTACGGAGCCTCTGATCACATCAGCATGACTTCCAGGACAGACGCCCAAAACGTAACACAAATGAAAAGCCCCCAGGATCGACTTCTGGAGTGTGGATGTCATTTCTTGATCTTGTATTCCACTTTTATCCGGCACCAGTTCCTGACTGATGCGGTGATGCAGCTGTTGATACGAAGGCGCAGACATACGATGTTATCCATGGTCACGTTTTATTAAATTTTGGTGATATATAACTAACGTGGGAACGAGATAACTGAGTCGTGGTGTTACAAATGTGTGCAAACGACATAAACAGCTTGTGGCCAGTCGTTACATGAAGAACTTTAACCATCTGTATAATGTCCTAAATGAACTCAGCTTGCTGAGTTACGGCGATTTGGGGATTTTTCATATACGTGACTGATGTATGCAAGAAAAACTCCCGCACACTGTCCAACTTGCATGTATTTATTTGCAATGTCTCGGTGCTAGACCTTCAGGCAAACATTTCTGGTTTGGCAGAAGCCATCTTAAATAGGAAGTGGTTGATTCCCCGCAACCAATTACATTCCCCCACGTGAAGCCAGAAGGAATAAGTTAATATAATTAATCACAAATATCAAATACACAGCAAATAGATGAAAAACATTTAGAAATAATATCCTTAATTTAGTTATTTAAGAAATCTGTGAAGAACATCATTAATATATATACATATGATAATCCATATAGTCCCATAGTAACTCAATACAGACACAACTCTCAAATTTCACATTACAATAATACATACAATAGCCTCTTAAAGAAATATGTTTAAGAGCAATTCATCATTCAAACCCTTTGGAGCCAATGTTTGAAGGGTATGAATCCAATAAGCCTCGCATTGCTTTAATAGCTTGTCATGGTCCCCTCCCCTAGATGGCAGGTTTACCTGTTCAATGCCACAAAAACGTAAGGAGGAGATATCATGATGAGCATCATTGAAATGTACAGCCACAGGGTAATCCCAGTCATATCGAGCTTTTGTGTTCACTGATCCCTTGTTTTAGTTTCCTAGTTGTTTTTCCCACATCGGCGAGACCATAAGGACAGCGTATTAAATAAATAACGTGTAGATGCACAAGTGATTATGCTGTTGATAGGGAATAATTTGCCTGTGTGGGGATGGGTAAAATGAGTAGTTTTTGTTGCATTATTGCACTGTGCACAACTCCCACAGCGGTAGTTCCCAGTGGGAGAGGGGTGTAAACGTGTCTGATTTGTTGGATTAGTTTACATTTTGTCCTCGAAATTGGCACGGTCCAAATGATCCCTTATATTTTTTTTTCTCCTACGCACCTGTCACGCCATATAGATGAGCGAAGTGTTTTCATTTAATATATGTGACTGATAAAACTTCCCCCATCACTCTGATTTCACAGTTGCTTGTAAATGATCATATTTATCATAATTAAGAAGGAATAACTGGATTTTAACCCCTACGTCACGCCTGATGGCGAGTAATTGCGAAAAAAGTGGTTCCATTACACTTATGAAAAACTGCTTTATTGAAATGTCTGAATTGATGCCTTACAAGAGCGTAAACTCTTTTTGCGGTATTTGAGAGTTTTTTTGTTTTTTTTTTAATGTAGGTGTTTCCATTAGTGGTTTTTAATTTCAATATTTAGGTTTTGCCCAACTCCAGGTGTAATGGAAACCCAGCTAGTTACATGTCGTCATTGTTTTAATTTGGCTGCAGCTGAACACAGTGAACCCACTCAGGACATTTCAGTGTTGGTTTGAGCCATTCAGCAACAGTTCATCATTTAGATGGTGCTTATCTTTTACATTTGAGGTAAATCAGTCAAATTACAACATTGAATTTCCCTCCTGGGATAAATAAAGTATTTTTCATTTCATTCAAATAGAGCTAAAACATCTGTTGGTCATAATCATTATCATCATCATCGCTGACTTTGGTGAACATTTCAGTGGCACTTGTCCATCTGACCTCATATCAGTGACAATTCACCTTGTTACTCTCAGATTTAGGTTTTTCTGTAACCAAAAGCAGAGGTTTTGCTTCTGAAACGGCCTTATTTTACTTGGCCTGCCTCAGAGGACCTGCAAGCTAAGTCCGACAGCTTCCTTCACCTCTGTGACCACCATTATTTCAGCGACGTTCCCTGGTGACATTACATCTGCAGTTCCTTACAAGTGCCTCAGCAAGGTAGGCCTGCACCACGGCCCGTTTGGACTCATGTGTCCAACCTTTTTTGGCATTTTTCAGATGCTGTGCTGATGGAAATTGAACATCTCCTGGAGTGAGCCCTCTGCCAGTCATTTCCAGCACACTCTTAGCCAGTCCAGTTCCTCTCCTTACCTGAGTGGCCGAGACCCAGGGCGTCCTGAGTTAAGTACACTTAATGGCTGACAGTGTTTCAACAAACTGATCAGCTTCTGAATGGTTCTGTATCTGAATCCTAATATGCTGGTGCTGCACTGCCCATGCATCCAAAAACAAGTCCCCACCTGTGTTTAACTACAGTGAGAAAATTGGGAAAATCCTGCACTGGAAACGTGCTGGATGGATGATTATGTTATTTAACCCTGACTGATGCAGTGAGCAGCTTCTCTTTTCTTAAACAACCATGTAGGAAAACCCATCCTGTGGTCAGAAAAGGTGCTGATCTGTTTCAGAAAGGTCAAATTATTTGCACCAAGCAAAGGAAACATAAAAGGAGATGATGCCACTCTGAAGACTGGGTTCAGAACTGTCCAATATATTATTAAAATCTGGAAGGATAGTGGGGAACTATCATCTTCCAGGAATACATGGTCAGAAAAATATCCCGAATGATGGCAATCAGTGATCACTTGAATGTTTGGTGAGCCCCAAATCATTAAAAAAAACAACAGTAGAACTCAGGGCTAAGTTTCACGGTGAAATTAGAATTTTCACATGAACAATGTGAAGGAAACGCAAAGGATTGCAATTGAACAGCTGTGCAGCCATGAGAAAATGGCTAATCAGAGAAGATAACCAGAGCAAAAAGCCTCAGGTTGTCAGGAAACATAAAAGTTGCACTCTGGAGCAATGGAAGGTCAGGTCACCTGATGAGTCCAGATCTACCCTGTCCCAGAGAGATGGGAGCATCAGGGTAAGAAGAGAGGCAGATGAAGCGTTGCAACCGTCATGCACAGTGTCTACTCTACAAGCCTGATCTGGGGTTGCTGCAGGTAGTCAGGTCTAAGTTCAGGTCTGGGTTCAGGTCCAGGGCCAGCAACATTATGTGTTCAAAGATAGAGGTCAGCTGATACCTATTTCTGAGATTTCACTCATCAGTGAGCTGCTGGTTAAGAAGTAATCTAATCTAGAGTAGGAATGATGAACTGAGGAGAAGAAGGTATATTGTCTCGTGGTGGGGTGATGAGATCGCCATGCATCACAAAGGCCGAAATCCTTCATGCACTGCTTAACGATATCTGATGAATGCCATATTTTGTTATGTCCTGCTGTACTGAGCCTGTCCATACCTGGATCACATACCATGTTGAAGTCTCCGCCCAATAATACCGCCCTATCAGAGTAGTTATGCAAAGCAGAGAAAAATGAGGCAAAGAATAATGGATCATCTACGTTTGGTCCATATATATTTGCAATGCATACCTTAAGATTCTGAACAGTTAATGTGACTATTATAAATCTGCCTTCTGGATCTCTGATTACATCATCAATGTCAAATTTTAACCTGCTATTAATCAGAATTGCTACACCTCTCTGTCTAGAATTATAACCAGCTGAATACACGTGTGGAAACTGTCTTGTCTGAAGGAGATCGACGGAGGAATTTGATAAATGTGTTTCCTGAAGTAAGACAATGTCTGCCTGAAGATCTTTTAGCCGATTGGAAATTTTTAATCTCTTATCCCCTGTGCGAGCTCCGCGCACATTCCAGGTGACTATTTTCATTCAACCAACGCTGAAATGAGTGTTACATGCATATTAATAAAGCCGTGCATCTGTTCGCGTATTTCTGCCGTAAGTATGAATAGTAAGCTGCAGGCTGAACGAGTCTGTCTGTGTGTGCATGGCGCTGTTTCTTCCTGCAGTGTGTGTGTGCGTGCACCTGCATGTGTGCCTCGCGCTGCGTGTGCTGGAGTTTCTACACCCGTAGTGTTCACGTTTGTAAAGTCGCGAGTGAAATGACAATTCACTGTGTGAGAGTGAGAGAAAAAGAGAGAGGGGAGGAAAGGAGTGAGAAGTGAAAAAAGAAAGAAAAAGTGTGACAAAAAACCAGAGGTTTAAAAAGTGCATCCGTGTTGTGAGCCGTGAAGTGGAAACGGTAGTGAGATTAGTAATTATGATCATAACAGATAATAATTCATCTAATCAGAGTAAGGAGGATATGAAACTGAACTGTACCTGACATCAGAAGAGCCACGGGGTG
The DNA here is from genome assembly GCA_023101725.1 of Atherinomorus stipes. Lineage (NCBI taxonomy): Eukaryota > Metazoa > Chordata > Actinopteri > Atheriniformes > Atherinidae > Atherinomorus > Atherinomorus stipes. Next base: position 53,298 of record JALJCO010005873.1, read on the forward strand.
ATGTTTGGGTCCCGATAAAGATGTCCGTTAATAAATAATTTATCTATTATTATTGTTATTATTATTTAGCTGATACCTGAATATCCTGAATGAGCAGGTTACTCCATCTTCCCTGATGGCACGGCCATATTCCAAAATGGCAGTTCCAGGATTCATGGAGCTCAGGTTGTAAGACTGGTCCAGGGACCATGACCCTTCGTTTCCTTACATGGATTGGCCACCAGAGTCCAGACCTGAACCCCTCTGAGAATGTTGGGATGAGCTGAAGGTCTGACCCTCCCATCATCAATACATGATCTACAGTAAGAGAAACATTCATGCAACCGTAGATGGAAATAAATGTAATGATATTGCAAAAGCTTTTTCAGGAAAACATAAGGGTATGTGACTTTTTGGGGGGTGGGTGATGGTTATTTTCTTCAGCAAAAAGAGGGCAATTTTGAGTTGATTCTGATTTCTAGATCAGTCACTTTTCTTGATGTTTGATCATCTGGACACTTTATCCAGTGATTCATTAGTTTTACAGACACTGACTTCAGTATGATGTCAGCACCTGGAAACAACTGCAGACACTGTGAAATGCCAAATTAATTATTTGATCAGACTTACCATGCGCAGCTCTCCTCTCACTGCTTTTTTTTTTTGCATACAGAAGAGCTACACTTTTTTATTTAAATCTGTTTTTTCTTGACCTGTCATGTGTTTCCTGAGTGTATGAACAGCCCCCCCCAAACTCTTTGTCTTGGGATGTAAAAATTCAAATATTCCTGGTAAAAGTGACTGTGTAGAATTTTATTTTACTTCCTTTCTCTCACATCTTAAAGGCCTTGTAGTGCGGTTTTTCATCCATGGGGAGGGACAGTTGTGCCAGCGTCCATCATTGCTCTAATGGTGATAAATGTTCTGTCATTAACATGGCCCACACGTACCTCAATCCCCACATCAGCTGCAATGGATTTCTCCTCTACTCCTTCATCTCTTTCCTCTCTATTGATTCTTAGAAATGGTTTTATCATTGTTTAACAGACTGTAATGATGCATAGTGACCATAAAAACTGTAACTGCTACATGTTGGATAATGAAACTCATGTATGCTAGAATCCGGCAGAGCTTCTTTTCCTTTTAAAAGCTCAATCTGGTCATCTATTGATACATGCTGTGTTTTTATGGAATGGATTTACACAACAAATCCAACAAATTGAAAGAATTTGGATGAACCTAAAATAATGAAGAAATAAAATCCTTAAATTATCATGCAATACTTGCCAATTACCTTCAGAATAAACACAATTTCTTTGTTTTGAGTCCATTTCAGACAGAGGGTGAGTTGACACCAGCACTGTTTGGTCCACTTTGAACAAACCCTGGTCTCCCTCTACAGATGGTACGGTCCATTTGGAGTAGTGTGAAGACCTGTTCACTCTGTGGTAGGGAACAAGACAGGAATTCTAGTTCATTTAAAAACTGGTGGTTCTGTTTCACCAAGTAAAATACTGCAAAAACTCAACTAATTTCTAGTCAAAATATCTCATCACACTCAAAATAAGACAAAATTACTTAAAAGAGAAACATTTCAGTAAGATATAAGATCTTGTTTTAAAAACACAAAACGTAACTTTTAGACCTTGAAAACCTGCTTTTGTAACTCGTTTTGATGACACAGCAACATCCATTACGTGCATTTTCGAGTCGTCACTGCCCAGAGGCGTCCTGGGGCTCAGAAATAGCAGTATGTAAGTTTCCCATCCGGGACGCGACGCGACCGACTGCCGCAGCCGACGACTGGTTGCGCACCGTGTCACTCACTAGCAAACGGATATGAACCAGATATGAACACCGCGGGTGTTTTGAATGCACCTCATGCCGGATTCAGTAAAGGAACGCACACACTCCTGATGACTCAACGCCTTGGTCATTCCTCCTCTTCTTCCCCCCTCCTGGACAGACTGAGCTGGCAGGGTGCCAGAGTGCATCTTTGCTCTGCTGTTTGGGGGGAATCTCCTGCCCGCCTACCCATCATGTGTCTCTCATGTTGTGATTGTGTGAGTTTGTGCTTATTTGTATGGTCTGTCTTTTTTTGGTCTCCCAGCTCTCCACCTGTGTATGTGGAAAGTTTGGAGACCTCTTTTTTTTTTTAACCACCTACCCACCTTTCTTAATGTTGTTTTCCATTTCTGCAATGGTGCGCCCTGCGAAGGGCTGCGTTTCCACAGTCTGCCTGATCCTGTCGTGTTTATATGTTTGTTTGTGTGCCTTAGACGGATTGTACTGAAACATGAATTTCCCCTCGGGGATCAATAAAGTATCTTTGATTTGATTTGATTTGAAACATCACCGGGAGTCGAGATAAGACTGTCTTTTACTGGCTGGAGTGAATCACAGTACAGGTACGCTACAAGCCTGGACTACTGTAACTCACTCTACTAAGGCCTTTCTAAACAGTCAATACATCGTCTTCAAATAGGTCAGAATGCCGCTGCCCGTATGCTAACTGGCAGGGGCAGGCGTGAGCACATCCCCATTGCCTGAGCTTCACTGGCTACCAGTATGATTACCAGTAGAATCCAGTTTAAAATTCTGTTGCTGGTCTATACGTAAAGCCCTTAATGCTCTGTCCCCTTTGTACCTCTCAGAGCTCCTGGTCCGTTACGACGGTGTATAATCAAAGCCATGAAAAACATGAAAGATGCTCCAGAACAGCTAGATTGTAACTGGTTTGTGTGGTGGATCATCAGCCAGTTCAGAAAAGTGTGATAATGCTGAGGAATTTGGGGAAATCACATTTTACAAGCTAGAACCGGAGTAGAACTGTAGCCAACTGCCTACAGTCTGTCTCCCAGCCTCAGGTCCACTGGTTCAGCCGAAACTCTGCAAGACCACACCGAGGGAACTCAGAACTGTAAGGAGCGACCCAGAACAACACAAACAGACCCACAACTGTTAAGGAGCTGCACCAGTTTGATAGAGCCAGGCGTGACAGAGACACTCGTTCCCTGCGTTAGCTCGCGGCTAACGGCTAGCCGCGGTAAATAATTAGCCTTTTAAAAATGAGAAGATAACAACTTACATGGTTCCAGTCGAGTTTTAAATAGTTCCCATTTATAAGGATGAGGATGGAGGGAAGGATGCATCTTTGGAAGCAGCTGGAGGAGATCTGATTACCAAAGAGGTCCTCATATAACTGAGCTGCAGCTGTCTGCCGATAGAGTTGCTGTATGACCGATGTGATGAAGCAACAATGGTTGAAAAAGAAAATTCCAGAGGACATGATCACAGTTTCATTGTGTTAGAAGTCTCAACACGTTGGTGCCTCAAGCTCCAGTAAACAGACAAAGATAGGAGAGATGAGCAGACTGCTGGCTACTGTTTCCCGGTGAGTCCGACTCCGACCTGCTTCTTTATCTTCTTCAAAATAAAATTCTAAACCTAGGAAACCTAAATAAACTAACGCTGCACTTACAAGCTTTTAAAGGCGCTATACCTGATTTTGCACATTTGCGAACCGTGAGCGAGGTGAACAGTGTGGTTTGAACTGTAAGCCTAACTGTTTCTCCCAGTGAGAAACGCTCCTGCTCTCATTTTTCTCTCCTCCCACTCAACATGCACGAAATAACGTGCACGTTTCATACTCGTGCACAAAGAAACTCTCCAGAGAAAACTTGCATTTTCCAGTGAAATTACTGTTTTGGTTGCAGTAAATGGCTGCGAATCAGCTCAATGACATTTTCTATCATAACCGGTAGTTTACCATAACTACAGTTATGTAAACAGATGCACATAGAAGCATCAGCTATGTAAAAGCACAGCGCCTACATTAAGCAGTTTGTGTTCTTCCTTCCTGGCATGTAGATTTAAATAACAAAAAATCCACTGTATAATGTATTTTAATATGGAGCTGTTCCTGCTTTGTTCTTATTGGCAAGGCACACAGGAAGTGCAGATTCCTTTGACCAATCAAGGAATGTGTCAAACTGCATCCAACGTGACCCAAAGCAAGGACAAAAATTGTGTATCAAACCCGTCCTATGTTGGGATCCCTTGGTGAAAACAAGGCTTCAGAGTGAACAAGTGAATGGAAGAGGGGAAGTGATGTAGAGGAACATGGTGGAAAACTTGCTGCCTCTCCCGCTACCTGTGCTGTACGGAAAACAAGAACACCAAAGTAAAAACATAATCCCAAAACTGCATTGTTGCAGTGGGTGAGCCATTTTTGATCCGGCCAATCAACAAGGCAGATTTTCTTCTTCTTTCTTCTTGGTCTTTGGTCATTCTGGGTAATATTGCCACAAGCAAGCATGACGTTGTTCAGGTGGTTTGGTCCTCTAAAATGTCCTCTAGAAAGAATGTGAAATCAAACCAAAGGAAGGCGCAAGTTATTTTGGGACTAAGAAGCCAATGGTGTCGTGAACTTGCATCAGGGCGCTTCTGGGAAATGCGATGTTCTACTGTTTAGGCTCTAAAAATATACTAAATGATGTTATTTCTAGTAAATTCTGGACGCTACCCACTCAGGACACTTGGATTACATTGGACGAGCAGTATGGAGGATTATTGACAAGTTTTTGTGGACTTTTATGGATCTTTTTGATTCAGTTGCCGGTGAACTCCATTATATGTATGTCAGTGGATAACGGGAAGCCTCCCAGATCGCCAGCTGTATTTGAGATATTAAAAAAGTGCTCCAGAGTCTTGCTCAGCATGAGGGTGAGTAGAAAATAAAGACACATCATTCTGTGGGTGTACTATTCTTTTAACTTCTCAGTTAAAGGGACTAAAGGCAGGAATTGTGAAAGAATAAACAAGCATGTCCAGTTTTTAATACCAATGGGTGATGAAGCGTTAAAAAACGGAAAGAACGAGCCCACCCACGTCTCTCTCTGTTGCCTTGAACAGGCTGTGTGCTGCAAAATGCGCTGATTCGGTGGCCAAATTTCCCGCGCTGTCCTGCGGATGTGACATCAATTGACACAGCTTTGATACAGGAAGGAGATGGTCGCGGTAAATTCAAACACTGTAAGCGATAGTTATGGATTCTTCTGCCGTCAGCAAACGATCCAGATCAACTGAAAGACACTAAAAAGTGTAACTACCAAGAAAAAGATTTAATCAGCGTAGTAAACAACGTTATAGCATCAGTTTTTTCGTTCCTGTGTCGGCTTGGCTGGTGGCTGCAGTTACCCGCAGTGCCAGTCGCGTCACTCGCGAGTCTCATTTTGTCAGTGTGCCCCTAGATCCTTTATGTGAAATAGCAATTTTAAGTCCCACCCCCTAAATTACAAGTTGATGTTTCTGAAATGTTTCTAAACCCCCCTTATTTTTTATTTTTAAAATACTTAAAATTTTAACATGAAATAGTTTATATTGCTATGTCATCACACGTTTAATATAAATTCTTTTTTTTTATTTATACAATTGAGTATTAAGGTGACTATTAGTTTTATTTTCCAAAAGCTTAAATTGATGTAACGCAAAGATGCACTCCGAGTTGCTCAAACCCAGAGCCAGCCCTTGGTATAGGCTGTATCAGCTAAAGCTAAGGGTGCCTTGATCCACGGGGGATGCCACAAAACACACAAAACGTGTTTCACAGGGTGCAAACCACGGGGGAGGTGGAGCTCCCCCAGAAGCACGATTTATTAATTTTTGGGGGTCTCTGTGATATTGATAATGAAGCTTATGTTGGTTGGTCACAAATTCACCGTAGTTTAATACGTGATGCTATTTTCATTATGACCACTGAAGCGTGATGGCGCTGCAGGTTAAACTTTTCTCAGTACATCATTAAATATTCTACAAAATAAAGGATGCAAACACGTGGCACGCTAGCTGACCATGTCCAAAAGAAAGCAAGTTAGCCTGACAACGTTAAAATTTACTAAAAGGCTGGAACAGGCAGGCCAGCAGGACGTCATAGCATCTACGTAGACAAGCTGAAAGAAGCTGAGATGAGCGTAACTGATCATGCTGACCAAACTGAGAAAACTGGGGCGGGGTAACGGTCAAGGTTGCATCCAGCGCTGCTGCTGGCTGGAGCAGTCGGCGGTGGAGAGAATGGAATGATCGTTGCCCGTGACTGTTTGCCAACAAGGATGGGAACCTTGGTTGCACTATATGTTGAGATGCAGAAACGCTTCTTTCAGAAAAGGTAAAAGGAACACATCTATCAGAGGAGTGGATTCATGGAGATGTCAGAAGCCATGTACACAACAATTTGCACAACAAGAAAGAAGCTGATTCCCAGCCTCTGTGGTCACTTTTCTGCTACGGTACAACCTGGTTTAATTAATTATAATGGGCCAAACAATCATTCTTCAATATATTGTGTATGAAATGCATCACTGAGTGCGTGTGTTATATGCAGGGAATATTTTTTCACTATATTTCAAAATTTAGGCTCAGTGCTATATATACTGTATGCTCATACGAGGTGGTCTTTGGAGATCTTCTCTATGTTGCAACATTTTCGTGCAAAGTGTGAGGATGCAGAAAGCCTGCAGTCTTCAGTCCCAGTTGAAACCATCTCACTGACCCGTCTGATGTCATAAACAACACCGCTTGTTTTTCTGTTGAATCCAAATAGGATTTAAAAGTTGCACCATGCAGTTATAGTACCGGTAACTGTCGTAAAAGAAATTGTCTACTATAATAATAATAATAATAATAATAATGATTGTAATACATTTTATTTAAAGTGCCTTTAAAACACTCTTCGCAATTCAACACACTACCAGCACCAGTCAAAATGAACGAAGTCACTGCTGCTTGAGACTAAATTTATTACCTTTGTGTTGGAAGTGAAGTGAACAAGCTGTTTGAGTCATTTGGATGTTTGTGGCTGCTGTAAATGGCCCGACTGGATGGTACTGGTATGGTCTTTGCTGTGAAGCTTCAAATCTTTTCTGATAAAATCAGGAAGAAGTCCCAAATCCTTCACAGTGCTTCATTTGTTCATCTCTACTTTTCACAATGACTCCAAAAGTATTCAAATGAACCTTGTGGACGTAGAGATGGAGTCATTTCTTTATAGTGATTGATTTGAAGCAGAGGCCTCAAAGGGTTAAACAAAGAGAGATTACATCAAGGCAGAGGATAATCCAAAGATGGAAAAAAAAATCCAGGTCCAGGCACTCAAAGAGGTATAAAATGTAAAAGACTTTTAATATGATGGCCTAGAACACGTTAAAAATACATACGCGTTTTGGCTCGCACCTCCTTCAGGGTGTAGAGACAAACTGAGATAAGCAGAGTCGTCATGCATGTAATCATCACAGGTATGTACAAGTTAAGTCATTCAACATTTTTGTGGATGCAGAGATGGAGTCATTTCTTTATGGGAAGATATTTAAACCAGAGGCTTCAAACGTTTAAACAAAGAGATTGTATTGGGATAAAACCAAAAAAGATTTCTTGGGGGCGGGGTCTCGTACTTTTGCAAGCCACAGTACAAAGACCTTAATAAGAACAACAGCGTAATCACAATGTGGAAGTGCTTCAAGACACACACACACACACACACAAACTACAATGTTTGAAAGTGTTTTCACCGGCAGACTCTATTAAAAATGGATTGGCTCTTCATTCACCTGTTCTAAAAAAGTGTGACAGCCTGGAGTGTGTGAGGGGGTTGAATCCCTGGAGGAAAAACTTTGTGTCCTGTTTTCATCTTTCCCCCAGAGATGGGAGGCAGATGAGACAGAAAAACAGCCGAAAAGCAGCTTTGGCATAAAATGTGCTGTTAAACATCACGGAAAAGACGAAGCAGAAACAAGATGGATGAGGATAATTAATCTGCTGTTATTTTATCATTTGTTTACCAAATTATCAAAAAGAAGACAAATAAATCAAGCAAATGACGTGATTCAAAAATAAATTCCCCATCTTATCACCAGAAATATTGGATGTCTGACTCTCAAAATTATGACCCATTTTATAATTAGTCCATCACTCATCCCAGCTTCATTATCCAACCTAGTTAGCTTTTGTTAAATTTGTTATTTCAGCTGTTTTTCTTTGAACTGAGCCTGAACTGTTTTGCAGTGCTGTTTGTTGTGCTGCTGTCTTCCTTGGCCGAGACAATCCTGTGTTACAGTCATTTTAATGAACATGTTTGTTTAGATAAAAGAATATTGTCTGTCAAAGGTTTAGTCAAAATATGTTTCATACAGTCTTGATCATTCAATTAATAGATTATTTGTAACGCTGGGTATCGATTCAGATTTCAACAATCAATTCGATTCTGATTGTCATGGTTTTGAATCAATTATATTCGATCTGATCTGGTCTGTTCGATCTAATTCAATCTCGATTTGGTTTGCTGGTATCGAAAAATATTTTTAACTGTTACCTGAATTCCATGACTCTGTAGTTATACAGCATATTGATGCTAGTATTATATTGACATTCAACTACAAATGAATGGAGTTTGGTAGTTTATGGCGGCTGTAAGGACCAAACCTCAGAACTGGGAAGTGGGACCTGGGGTGGTGACTTCACATCTGACCAAATTGCGTTCCAGTTCACTGGTTGGAAAACAAGATAGCAGCTTAGCAAAACAACGTGGCAAGATGGCGACGGCGATTACGATTTCTGGAAGTTTTCTTGAGTCCATGCAGTGATTCTCAGTCAAGAATCATGTCTGCTTTTAATGGAGTGAACCCAAGGAGCATGACTGGGATGAACAATGGTCCTGATCTGAAGCCCAGTGGTGTTGGTGTACTGGTGTTCTGATGTAAGATGGTCCATATGTGTTCCTACCAGACCATCTGAAGTAACAGGTAAAAGAACAAAATAAACTTTAATCATTTACTCTGACATTTACATTTAGACTGTTGTTACTGGAAAAACAAGTCACTCATTGGAGGCTGCTCTGTCATTGGCTGGAGACAACACGCAAACCTTCACCCAGAAATGCCCCGAACACACCAAAACAAAGGGAAAAGACGAAATACAGTCAGGGGAGAGGAAAGTGCAAACAAGGGTGCATTCAGAAAGCATTCAGAAGACTGTCTGTTTGGGGACTCGATTCGGCTGGGGGTGGTCTTCCAGATCGAGATCGCATTCACATTGCACCATTGCCAAACAAGCCAAACGGGCCAAACCATTTGAATAATGTTCCCAATCTCAGATGACGCTGCATTCAGATTCACCATAGGCAAGGACAAGACATACAAAGAACAAGAAGATTCTCGCAACTTCCATTTCCCCCACAAAACATGTTTTCATCAGACCAAATATCGGTTAAAGCTTTCACTTTCTTGTCACCATCTGTTACCATCTTTATAGGTACTGCAGTCCCACACGTGTATTTGTTGTCGTAGCGTTTACCCACGTTGCCCAACGTTTTACCCACAACGCTAGTGTAATTTGTAGTCCACTTCCTTATTTGGTCCACTTGAAATGGACTGAAACCTGTGTTTGTAGGTGGACTGAGTCTGCTTGTTTGTTCCGGATCAGAGTCCGTTTGTGCATTCACAACTCCCCCCAATCGAAGTGGACTTTCCAAGCAAACGGACTCTGACTCGGGTCAAAAAAGCTTTGTGATTGTGTAAGGGGGTTTTGTGTGAGTTATTGTAAATGTTGAAGATTAAATTGGTTGGCCGTCTATTTGAACTGTTAAATGAGAGCATAAAAATGGTGTGACCAAAAAAAGGAGGAACACAGGCAGTTAAAAGTTTACCGAAACTATAAATGCTTTTAAAACCCGGGCTGTAAAGAATAAAAGTTCCAAGAATAAAAATAATAAAATCACTGCTGAGGGGGAGGGAAGTTGTCGGCGTCAGGGAGTATGGTGTGCGCTTGAGGCTGCTCCTCCTCGGTTCGACTCCCGCCGTCCTTTCCTAAGGCACACAGTGAAACGAGCCAGCTACGCAGCACACCAAGTGACACACAGGATGTCGTCAGAAGGTTATTATCTTCACAGCACCGCAACACTCACTTCCAGGCTGGGCAGGGTTTTACCCCTGCCGCGTCTCATGTTCCGCTCGCAGTGCTGCTTCCGGCTTCCTCCAGCCTCCACGCCTGCTCCTGTCTCCACGCCCGGTCCGCTTTTACCGTTCTCGGCCTGCCCCTCCTGCTGGAGAGACACGCACACAGCCAGCCCCGAGCAAAGCCACGACACGCCCTCGAGCCCAAGGCTCCCGTCTAACGAGCACCACTGCTGCCCAAGTACCGACTACTCACAGTCAAGGCAGGGTTTCCCCTGCTGCTGAGTGTCTTCCGCGTTGTGGTGCTCTGTCCGGGTGGTCGGCTGCCAGCTGGATCCTGTGGTGGTTTCTACTCAAAGGCCTTCCCCAATAGCAGTGCGCCGTCACTTGCTGTGAAACTCCTTATGTGTCATCCCCGTTGCCGCAGTAGCACAGGTGCGCTGATTAGCGAGCAGGGGATTGGGCAGCACAGTCACATGGTGAGGGTTGCCATGCCAACTGCTAGAGGCATAACTCAAATACAACGAAAAAAATACAAACCAAACCATGCAAAGGAAACCACAAAAATCATGTCCTCCCCTTAGGCTGCATCACAAATGCACCCAAAGTCACCTGCGAGTAGAGGCCCAAAGGTGCGGATTGAGATGGATTTCACTCACACAAGATAGCGTTTATTTTCTGGGGAAAACCATTCTATCATTAAAGAAATCTGCAGTGCTGACGGTCACAGAGCATCATTAAGATCTCGGCAGTGTTATCTCAGTTAGACTAACAGAATAATTGTATTTTTTCCAGGTGAATGCAGTTCGTCTATGAATAAAAATGAATGAAATTCTTTAAAACATAAAATTATTAGCAATCTTTCCACAAATAAATCTCAAAATTCTAAAAGAGGGCCCCAAGACCTACCCAGGAGCAAGCAGGGCACGTAACTCAGGCCCCACAAGCCCCAGTAAAGGCTGCTACATACGCCGCGAGAACTTTCTTCTTGTTAACGGGGCTATGAGAACAAAATGACAATATTTTGTTCTCGCAGACATGTTTGAGGACGGCTTGCAGCTTGTTCTCGACCCCTCAGCCAAGCAGAACTTTCTTCTTGTGGAGCTCCGAGAAGTATTGTCTGATTGGTCGGACATTTGAGGTGGGCGGGTTTTAAAGACACAGAACGTAACTTTTAGAGCTTAAAAACCTGCTTTTCTGGTTCGTTTTGATGGCACAACAACATTCGTTATGTGCATTTTCGAACCGTCACTGCCCAGAGGCGTCCCGGGGCTCAGAAACAGCCGTATGTAAGTTTCCCATCCAGGACGCGACTGTGACGTTGCAGCCGACTATTGGTTGTAGCACCGCGTCACTTACTTGCAAACAGATATGAACATGGTATGAACACTGCGGGTGTTTTGAACACGCATCATGTCAGATTCGGTAACGAAACACAAGGAAACATTTCCGGAGGAAGAGAGGAAAAGAAAGAAAGGAAGGGACAGAACAAGAGTGAAGATAAGACTGTCTTTTACTGGCAGAAGTGGATCACAGTACAGGTATGATACAAGATGGATGCTAGTTTAGCCACCAATGGGGGATCACTGAGAAAACTGCTAAAAGTTCCGTGGTGTGTCTTAACTACAGACGCTTGAAGCCGAGAGTTGTCACCTCCGCATTTCCACAGATGCGAGGTTGAACGGATAGTTTTAATAAACAGCTGATAGAAGTGGTGAGAAAGTACAAAAATGTAAACTACACATGTAAAATTAAATACACGGACACCACCGCGTGCGTAACTCCACCCTGCCATGGACAAAGTTTATTGTAAATCTATTATCACTGGATGAACAAAGTCGTCCCCCCCACGCACGCCCGGTTGCAGCGCTTCTTGTGGAGTATGAAGTGACTTGACGAAAACTAAATTTTTTCTTGATCTTGCAGCCTCGCGCACCCCCCACCCCTCCTAAATGACTGTCTTCTCACCCTCCCGGTGATGGGATTGTATCTCACACTGAAGTGAGCACTAGAACAGGAAGTATCTCTGCATTGTTCTGCTGGTGTTCCCGTGGGAACAGCTGCTGTTCTGAGCTGATTCACCGTACTCAGCTGTGTCTGAACTCATGCAGCCTTTCACGCTCCGTCTCATATGTTGCCAACAGTTCCCCGGCACAGGCAGCCACAGGTAGCCGGAGGCACATCCTAACACACCTACTCTCAGACCCACAAGTATTCCTGAAGTGTTGAATCCAGCCACTGAGCTGGTACTCTGCGTATACATGCATATACGGAGTTAAACATACAGTTAAAATGACTGCTTACTTTCTGTAAGGATGCAGCATGGCGGTTGGAGTTTGCAGCCAGACATCAATCCGTTCCAATGAGAGTCCTGCTTCAGTGGAGAGTGGGGGATCTGGCAAGCCAAGTGTGAAGGAGTGCTTTTAAAGAAGCCTAGTGGCCATCTTTTTATTGTCAAACAGCAGGCATGGTGTCTGTCTTTCAGGACCCCTGCTCACCTCTTCATAATTGCTCATCATTAATCTATTTTTCCTCATTAGGCTCAATAGAAGTGTGAGGAGTCGCTTAGGCTCAGAGTAGGCGGCGAGCTCAGGGCGAGAATGGGAAGCTGTTATTTCTGAGACAGAGATGAGGAAGATGGAGCATCGCTCACTGCATCTTCCACTGATGGTAGCACTTTCACCTTCTTATTACTTCGTCAGCTCTGCTGCAAGACAAGGGAGAGGCTACAGAGACATCTCTGCCAAGCCACTGAGCAAACAGAGACTTGTATCTGCACTGCAGAGCAAACCAGTTTAACTAGAATTTGCAGATTCGGTCAAACATTTGGTGATAATATATTCCTGTCGCTGTTCAAATTTATTTGATATAAATTGAATATGTTGAGGTTTTGATGGTGCTGTCATCTCGATGGAAAAATAGAAATGGTATTTAAAGTGAAAATGGTTCAATTTCATGGAGTACTCGGATCCCGCTATATTATAAAATCTCCTTTTTCTCATTACTCGGCTTCTCACTTTGTCTCTGAGTTGTGGTAATTTGTGTTTTCATGGTCACCGTACATCTTTTTTTCCCTTTCAGCAATCCTAAAGAGTTTCAAACTCAATGAGTGGTTCAATATATCACCGTGGTTAGAGGAAATGTTCCCTTTCAAATTTTATGGAAATTCAATTTTGTCTGCAAAGCTGCAGGAGAAAAGTAGATGTGCATATGCTTAAAAGTCAGCCCTGCGATCGAGGAGGTGTCAGGCGCACCATGTCACACTCAGCTGGATGTGTATCCTTTAAGAACCAAGAATTACACATTACATGCAGTTGTAAGAAAAAAACAAAAAATGTTACTCAAGAAATCAGAGAGCTGTCCTCACATCTGAAAATAGCCTTGTCACATTTAAGACCGCATGACATAAATATTTATTTTTGCTTAAAACAAACAAATTTGGCCATGAGCTGTAAAGAAGCAGATTTCCGAGGATGTGTCAGGAATGCTAGGAAACCCCTGATGCTCACTTATAGAGATGAGCACAGGAAAAATGTTGCTTTGCTTTGTTTAATTTCCCTGAAACAACAACAATAATAATAATAATAATGGTCAATGTTCCTCCTTAACAAATGGACTAAATAAAGGTTACCAACATGGTGACAGTATATTAATAATCATAACTTTACAAGGTAATAACATAACATACTTTGGGCATTAAATTCCCAAACTAAAGGGTAGAAATGGCTCAGGAAGGTTTGACTCCACAATTTTTGTAAGATTCATAATCGTAATGGCAAAATTTTGTGCAGCTTCACAAAAGAAAAGGACATTAAAGGTAGAGTACAAAATTACCCCCCTTAAAATAAACGTTAGACTTGTGCAAGTGAAATCCGTCTCACACCGCGCCTTTGGGCCTTTATTCTTGTGCAGAGGTGCGTTTGAATGCAACTCCCTCTCACCTGTCTGTAATGTTCCTTTTCCGCTTGTTTTGATTTGGTCAGGACGTTTCCGGGTGGTGATTTCTGTTTATATCGTCAGCCAATGACAGAACTAAGGGCATGACGCTGTGTGGGAATAAGCTCATGATTGGAGCAGACGCCAGTCACTTGAATTTTCGAAGAAACAAAGAAAGAAAAACAGCAGAAGTTGCGAAGAACAGAAAGGAATCTGCGGTCAGAGCTTTAGATAGTGCACGTTGGAAAACGAAATGAAATGAATGAAAAATACTTTATTCATCCCAGAAGGGAAATTCAGTATTGTAAAAGCTCACTTTTTTTTTTTTCTTTTTTTTTTTAAATAAACAAAAAAGTCAGTCAGCCTTGTTCTTTAGGGTGATGGTTGCTGGCAGGAATGAATTTCTGTATCTCTCCGTCCTACAGCGAACTTGAGGCAGCCTCCCACTGAACACACTCTGTTGATTCTTCACTGTGTTGTGGAGAGGATGGGAAGAATCCTCCATCATCTTCATCAGCTTGTGCAGCATTCTTGTTTTAACGATCAGCTCCAGCGGCTCCAGAGTTATCCCCAGCACAGAACCAGCTTTCTTGATCAGCTTGTTTAGTTTCTTCAAGTCTCTGATTCTGATGCTGCTGCCCCAGCAGATGCTGCAAAGCTATTTGCACTTTCCACAACAGACTTGTAGAAGATCTGCAACATCTTGTTGCAGACGTTGAATGATCTCAGCTTCCTTAAGAAGTAGAGTCTGCTCTGACCTTTCTTGTAGATGTAGTCACTGTTGCATTTCCAATCGAGTCTGTTGTCGAGCTGAACTCCAAGGTATTTGTAGTTCTCCACCACCTCCACCTCCTCTTCCAGGATGTAGACAGGACTATGCTGCTTATTCTTGCTCCTCCTGAAGTCAACAATCATCTCTTTAGTCTTGCTGGTATTTAAGATGAGCTGATTGTTACTGCACCATTTCACAAACTGATTGACAAGTTCCCTGTACTCGGCTTCTTGTCCATCACTAATACACCCCACAACTGCAGAGTCATCAGAATATTTCTGCAGATGACAGGACTCAGAGTTATACTGGAAGTCTGAGGTGTACAGTGTAAAGAGGAATGGTGACAGTACAGTCCCTTGTGGTGCTCCAGTGCTGCTGATCACCATCTCAGACACACAACCTTTCAGTCTCACAAACTGTGGTCTGTTTGTTAGGTAGTCGTAAATCCAGGTGGTTGTGGAGGAATCCACCTGGAAGTTATGGAGCTTCTGACATAGCAAAGCAGGCTGAATAGTATTAAATGCACTTGAAAAATCAAAGAACATGACCCTCAAAGTGCTGCCTGACTGGTCCAGATGAGAGTGGGCTCTCTGAAGCAAGAAGATGATGGCGTCTTCAACCCCAAGCCCATTACGATATGCGAACTGCAATGGGTCCTGAAAGGTATTCACTTGCTTGTTGAGGTGAGCCAGTAAGAGTCTCTCCAGGACTTTCATGATGTGAGATGTCAGGGCAACTGGTCTGTAGTCATTTGGTTCAGCTGGTTGTGGTTTTTTAGGGACTGGAACAAGACAGGATGTTCTCCACAGCACAGGAACTCTGTTCAGTCTCAGGCTGGTGTTAAAAAGGTGCTGGAGAACCGGACATAGTTGTTCTGAGCAGGTCTTGAGAACTCTGGGACTGACACCATCTGGACCTGCAGCCTTGTTCCGGTTCAGTTTTTCTAGTTGTTTCTTGACCTGGTCACAGGAGACAGTCAGGCTGGAGGTGGAGACAAAAGAGGTCTCAGGATGTCCTGATGTGGAGGGAGATGAGGCTGTGTTCAGGTCCATGACTGAGGTGCAGGGTGACAGAGTGGAGGTGGGACAGGAAAGCTGTGGGCTCATGGAGGGTGTGTGGAATGTTGGGTTGTCGGCAGGAGGGGAACTGAACCTATTGAAGAACATGTTCAGTTCGTTAGCTCTGTCCAGACCTCCATCAGTCTGGTCCCCCTTTAACTTGAAGCCAGTGATTTTCTTCATTCCCGACCACACATCCCTCACGTTGTTCTGCTGGAGCTGGCTCTCCAACTTCTTCCTGTAGTCCTCCTTGCACTTCTTAGTCTGTGTTTTCAGTTGTTTTTGTGTGGTCTTCAGTAACTCCCTGTCTCCATCCCTGAAAGCTTTCTTTTTGATGTTCAGCAGCTTTTTCAGGTCACTGGTGATCCAGGGTTTGTTATTGGGGAAGCACCTCACTGTTCTTGTTGGAACGATGTTGTCCTCACAGAAGTTTATGTAATCTGTCACACACTCAGTCATGGTGTTGATGTCATCTCCATGAGGTTCACAGAGGACATTCCAGTCTGTGGCCTCAAAGCACCCTCTCAGAGCATCTTCAGCCTCAGTAGACCAGGTTTTAATCGTCCTCCTAACGACTGGTTGCTGCTGAACGATGGGCTTGTAGGTTGAGGTGAGAAGAACCAGATTATGATCTGATCTTCCTAAAGGAGGCAGGGCAGAGGAGCTGTATGCATTCATAGTGTTTGCATAAAATAAGTCCAACATCTTATTTTCTCTGGTGGAGCAGCTGACAAACTGCTGGAAAGTTGGCAACGTAGCAGAGAGGGAGACGTTGTTGAAGTCTCCAGAGATCGCCATGAATGAGTTTGGATGCTGTGTTTGTAGTTTAGCCACGACGGAGCTGATGACATCACAGGCTGTCTCTGGTGCGGTACCTGGTATTATATAAACCGCTACCAGAATAACACAGGCAAACTCTCTGGGTAAATAATATGGACGGAAACTCACAGCTAACAGTTCAATGTCTCTTGTGCAGATCTTCTCCTTGACAGTGATGTGTCCTGGATGGCACCAACGCTGACTGACCAGCACTGCAATTCCACCTCCCTTCCGCTTCCCGCTGAGCTGTTTATTTCGGTCTGCACGGACCGTCTTGAAGCCGTGTACAGACGCATTACAGTCCGGGATGTGTTCATGCAGCCATGTCTCGGTGAAACACATGATACTGCATTCTCTGTACTCTTTCTGAGACCTTGTTAGCACTTCAAGCTGGTCCATCTTGTTAGCTAGCGATCTCACATTACCCATCACAACAGTTGGAAGAAACGGTTTAAATCTCCACCGTTTTTCTCTCTGCCTTACCCCTGCCCTGCATCCTCTTGTCTTTCTCCTTAACTCCACTGGGATTTGACGTGTTATTTTGCTGAAAATCTTGATTTGGGAGAGTTTTAACAGTTGATCCCGGTGGTAAACAATTTTTCCGTTGCTATGGATACACATCATAACAAGTAGTGAAAAAAGCCAAATATATGAGTAAAAATTTCCTGAATTGCGCACCCTTCAAACCAGCATAAAAAATCCTCCAAGAAAAACCTAATCTGACAAGTAATGTCGATAAAAAAGACAACTATATTTGAAAAAAACACAAAAGTTAAGGGAGAGCTATTACAAATTGCAGCTACCTAGCAGCGCATTCCAGAATTTTTTTTGTGTATATGATAAATATTACAAATCAAGCTTTATATATTGTATATAGGCTTTTATAAACCAGGGTTAATATTGGTTTGGCTTTTGCTAGGGATGATCGAGTACACACTATCTGTACCT